>ML100959.1:0-69397 GCA_003697995.1 Taxidea taxus jeffersonii | reverse complement strand
ATATATATATATATATACCACATCTTCTTTATCCATTCATCTGTTGATGGACATCTAGGTGTATCGTGACATTTTGATGAGGATATTTTGTAATAGCAAAGTGATATAACCCAAACTTTTGGAAAATGGGGATTCTTCCCCTTATGCCTTAATGCTTACAAAAGACTTCATAGGAACACACAGCTTTCAGATAGTGGGGGAAACCTGTCATTATATGAGCCAGTAAATTCCAAATTTTGCTTAAACTGGTTTGAACTGGGGTGCCTGGGTGGCTTAGTGGGTTAAAGCCTCTGCCTTCGGCTCAGGTCATGATCCCGGGGTCCTAGAATTGAGTCCCGAATTGGGCTCTCTGCTCAGCAGGGAGTCTGCTTCTCCATCTCTCTCTGCCTGCCTCTCTGCCTACTTGTGATCTCTGTCTGTCAAGTAAATAAATAAAATCTTAAAAAAACTGGTTTGAACGGGTTCTAGTCACTAGCAGACAAAATATTCTAAGCAGATACAAAGAAATAAAGCAAGTTGGTCATATGGGATGTCTGGCCAAAAGATGACAGGAGAAAGAAGTCTGAGTGTAGGGACTTCCCTGTCTTGCTCACTGGTTTGTACCTAGCACAAAGAAGAGTGTTTGGGACACGATAGACACTTAATAAATATGAGTTGATTGAATGAAAGAATTCAGGTTGGATCAGGCAACTTGCAGATGGGATTTAGCTATCTTAAGTTTAGAGCATTGTGGTGGTATGTTTATCCATTTGCCATGCTTTTGTATATTTCCTTCAGTTTCCGCTTGGCTCCAAACAGAGTTCTTTTCTCCTTCCCTTCCTTCCTCTCTCTCTCTCTCTCTTTTCTTTCTTTCTCTCTTCCTTTCTTTCTTTCTATCTTTCTTTCTTTCCTTCTCCCTTCCTTCCTTCCTTCTTTCCTTCCTTCCTTCCTTCCTTTCTCTCTCTCTCTCTCTCTCTTTCTTTCTTTCTTTCTTTCCTTCCCTCTCTCTCTCTCTTTCTTTCTTTTTCTAGATTTATTTATTTGAGTGGGGAGGGGCAGCAAGAGAGGGAGAGAGAGCCTTAAGTAGATTCCATGCTGAATGTGGAGCCCCATGCAAGACTCATCTCATGATCCTAAGATCACAACCTGAGCCAAAACCAAGAGTTGGATTCTTAACCCACTGTGCCACCCAGGCACCCTGATAACAAAATTCTTAAAAATGAATTCAAGCTTGTTTCTTGTGACAAAGTGGCAAAGAAAAGATTTATCCAGTCCTGGGCTAGAAAGAGGAATGCCCTTGGAGGCTGGGTATGTTAAATGAGGTAAGGAAAGGATTTACATAGTATGTGGTGTGAAGATACAGGGAGAGATGGTCTGAAATCAACAGTGAAGCACTCTTGTCTCTCTCTCCCTCTTTCTCTTCACAACCCCCCACCACCACCCCCAACTTAAAAGCTCTTTTTCTTCTGTTCAGTGGAGAGTTTTCTGTTGTTTGCAGGGAGACATTGTCCCTCTCAATTCTTTTATGCTGCCCCCATTCTTAACAGGGTTCTCTCTTCTTTCTCTGTGTGTTCTCTTTTCCCTTCTTCCACTTCAACCCTATTCCTCAGTGATTGTTTTCAAAGCTACATGACTTTCAAAGGCTGGTCCTGGTGAACATGCCTCTCCAGGCTCATCCCATGCTCCACATCTTCCCTCTGACCTACCATTATTCCAAAACTTGGTTATACTATGGAACAACATGAACAGAGGCACATACATAGACTAAGAGGAAAGAGCTTCTGGAGAGGCTACCAGAATTTGCCAACTCTCCAATATTGATTGGGTAGCTTAGAGCCAAAAGGATTTGGGCATAGCCAAAAGGATTTGGGCATAGCCAAAACATTCTGCACAATTAGCTGCCTCAAAAAATGTTACAACTGTCTAGGTAATTGATTGGGGCAGGATGGGAGAATACAAAAGAAGGGAGATCTCATAATCCAGTAAAAGCCTAAGAATTGAGGGAAAAGTGGAATCCTTAGAGTTTTGGGGGTTCCTGATTCGCATCCCAGTCCTCATCTATAGAAGGCTGAATTTAGCCAAAGTACTTAATATTTTTTGTCTTAGTTTCTTTATTTGTAAAATAGCCCCTTATAAGGGTGTTTGTGAGGATTAGAAGATTTAAATCACCTACTGAATAATTAATACTTGGTAGGTATTGTCTCCTTCCCTAGTTGCAGAAACAAAGCTTAATATTATAACTCTTCTCTTCAAGAAGAAATTGCCAGCCACTACAGTTCCCACCACCAAGAGATCTGTGGTAGTTTCTCAGCCTTACAGCTGGGGTTGCAAATTCAAAAGTCTAGTAGGGTCAGATAGATAATGTGAATGAGGGAAACTGGTTAGGTTTACTCAGTTACATAGGGTAGTATAGAATAATGAGGATTGTGGCAAACTGGATAGTGTGTGCTTCAGCTAACAGGGAAAACCAACTTCCATCAGTTGTTTCCTGTGGGACTATAGGCCCAGAGTTGCCACACCATTAACTGTTTTTCAAGAAAGTCTGAATTTTTAATGGTGAAACTTGCTGAATTTTACGATGTTGTCAAATTCATCATGATTAAAAATGATCACAGCAAGAAAATACCATGATGGATCAAAATACGCACCTCTAGAAATCAAGCATTTCCCCTCTTCTTGGCCGTCACTTTGAGAACTATAGCTCATCTTTTGGGACCCCTGATGCTTGGGCTTCTGCATACAGAAGCTGCTCCTTTACTTGCTTTCACAAAAAGTCCAATAATCTCAACGAGGGTTTAGTGTGACAAGAGATTTAGCTGGGAAGTTGAGAGTCACAGAAAAGTCACATCACACCATTTGTTTCTTTTGCCTCTTTCACCTGTGCTCCTCCTCACTTTTCCCCCTGCTTCCCCTCCACTGTCTCAGGAATAACTACTTTTTCTTTGTCTTAGCTGAATTTGTGAAGCTCTTTTCTTTGAAGTTCTGGTAGCAACTGACGTGTGTGCTCCACAGAGGTGCTCTTATCCCAAGATTGCCTCTCAAACATTTTCCTATTAAGATCGGTCCTTCTGGGGCGCCTGGATGGCTCAGTTGGTTAAGCAACTGCCTTCAGCTCAGGTCATGATCCCGGAGTCCTGGGATCGAGTCCCGCATCGGGCTCCCAGCTCCACGGGGAGTCTGCTTCTCCCTCTGACCTTCTCCTCTCTCATGCTCTCTCTCACTCTCTCTCTCTCTCTGAAATAAATATATAAAATCTTTAAAAAAAAAAAAGATTGGTCCTTCCTCTGAAAGAACCCTCTGACCAGCTGCACAGAGAGAAAATTATCATTATATTTTTACAAACAAATGGACCAATTAGCAAGGAATGCATGTTTTAATAAAATGCCAAAGGATGTGGTTCATAGGTAGAATGCCATACATTATAGAAGAGAGAGGTGCCTGATTCCGTAGGGCGCTTTTTTCTTAGAGAACACTTAATGTTCTGTGGCTATCCACGGTGGCTCACAGAACACTGGTTGAAACAAACTATAGCAAGTGGATTGCCAAGTCTGTGTTTGTAGAAGGATTGTCTAAAAGATCTGGAGAGATCAGAATGGTGGACCTGGGGAGCAAGAACAGAGGGTTGATAACAGAGAAGAAGACTAATGTGGTTATAAGAGTAAGCTTGGAATCCCAAGTTTGTCATTTGCTAGTTATATATGCTCTTTGAACCTCAGTTTCCCTCATCTACAAATAGGAGAGCACAATACTGTTTCCTACAGAAAACCATGTGTAAAGTACCTGGCCATTGTAGACACTGATGAATGCAAGCTTCCTTCCTTCCTTCATAATTCCTTCTCATTCTCCCAGGTTAAGCATAGGCATCACCCCTTCAGGTTGCTTTCTTTGTTTGAACTCTCCATTCCTTGCACATTGGGTAAGTACTCTACTCTCTCCAGTGTCCCAGACTTCCTGGCATATCACCTGTATATATCATTCTTATCACACAGCGTCAAATGGCTGCTTTTATTTCTGGATCTTCTTGAATGCTAGAAATCTCACATTTACCTTTGTCTCTTTAGCTCCTCACACAGAGCTACGTGAGTAATAGAAATCCATTAAATGATTACTGAACTAGGGCTTCTGAAGTGGGGAGAAAATTGTCATAGCTAACCAGATAAGCTTATAATTTAGAAAGGCCTTATAAAATACTCTATTTTTGAAAAGGTGGTTTTTAAAGAATCTGTATCTCTTTATATATATCTTATTACCCAACATCAGTGCTTGGTCAAGCTTTAGCACTTATGGGGGACATTAATAGGGGTAAAACATGGAATTTAACCTGGTGTCAACTTGAAAGTTTGGTCAAGATCTCAGAGAGAGAGAGAATTGAGTGGGAAAGAGAATGCTTGTTTCCCTTGTGGAAAATGTCTTTGAGGGATGGCAATAAGAGACCCAGTGTTCTTGAAAGTGTCTCTTCCAATCTGAAAATAAACTAAGTTTCCTGAGCTGCTTCTGGAAAACCAAAGCTTGGAGGATTTTTCTGACTTTCATCCTGCCTGCATCAGCATTTGGAAGAGGAAGAGGGAACAATTAACAATTAAAAAGAACCAATTGTATTAGCAATCAGTAGATTTAGGGGAGAGGGAGACAGAAAGGCTAATGACTAACTTTTTAATTGTGTGAAGCCTAAAGAGTTATGGAATTACCTAGAACTTAAGCTTTTCATCTTTTTTCATTTGATCTCTAGCCAAGTAACTACTGTAGAATAATTTAATATTCTTTGAGTCGTCAATAATAAAGCTTGCAATGTGATAGTCAAATGCACTTGAAATTTTGATGAGATCATTAATAATATCTCTTGTCAGTGACTTAACTCTAGTTAATAACTTCCTTGTGACTTTCGTCAAATAGATTTTCCTGGGGGATATTAATTTCCAAAGGTTTATGGATGTCCTTCAATTGTTAGCCAGTGACAGAAATAGCTTTTCTGCTGTGGCATGTTTTGAGGTTTTGCTCTTACTTCTAAGAAAAAGGCGATAATTGTGTAAACCAACTACTCATCTGTGTTTGGCATCAAACTTTAACCTAAAACTTGAAGTAATATTTTCTAAAAGGAATAGTTTCATGTAATTTTCACAACAGCATGCCAACACCAACTATTCTAAAATGGCAGCCTGTTATTTTACGAGTTATGTAAGTCTAATAGAGGAGAAAAAAAATCCTCTTACCACCTCTCTTTGGGAACAGTTTCTTAGAATTTTTCTGACTAATAGGAGAATACGTCAGTATGCTCATTTCTCATCTTCTGCAGCTCATGCCACACTACCAATCCAAACCCACTCCCATTCCAGAGCCAACCCCAGAGTTTTCAAAGTGAACTGTATTTGTATCGGTTCTGTGGTGAGGAAGAAAACCTTGAGAAAGGGTCAGCAGAGAATTGTTCATCAACTCTGAGAACTGTTGAGCAGTGGGTCACCCTTCAAATTTGGAAGGAAGTATTTGAGGGCAAAAAAAGGAGAAGGGTGCTATACATTGAATAATATTCATTCAAAATTTGTCACTTTGCATAGGAACCTAAAGCCTCTGTGCCAAGCCCACACACATTTTTATTGAATGAATGAATAATAAATAGAGCCAAACAGGGTTTGGATAAATGTACAGGTGATTGATATGTAACTGATTGAGAAGGGGAATTCAATTTCTCTTAGGTTACAGACCCTCCACTTCTTTCTTCTTTCATCTTCCTCTTCTGATTATGTGAAGTACAGGAAAGACTCTTGCCCCTGGAACCAGGAGAATCTTTTCCACTATGATGTTCTTAGAAAACAAACATATATTCTTTGAAATTTCTTCTTAAAAAAACTGAAAGGGAGAGAACTTTGTACATTTTCTCTAATGTTCTTTAACCATGCAGCCAGGAAAGGACTTTGTAAATGATTTCTAATGTCCTTTAACCATGCTGCCCAGGAAACTACCTCCAAATGTAGTAGAAAAGAAGCAAAGGACTGGATTAAAAGACAGTCCTTTTCTGGGCCTGCATG
This sequence comes from Taxidea taxus jeffersonii, assembly GCA_003697995.1. Taxonomy (NCBI): domain Eukaryota; kingdom Metazoa; phylum Chordata; class Mammalia; order Carnivora; family Mustelidae; genus Taxidea; species Taxidea taxus. The sequence continues at coordinate 63,395 of ML100959.1, read as the reverse complement.
GTCCTGTTGGGAGACAGGAATAGAGAAATAATGGTACAAATGAACATATGTTGAAGTCCAAACAATCAACATGTCTATATTCTGTCACCCCAGGAGATAAGATACCCTTTTACCCATCAAGGGAGACACTGGCTCTAAGGTCTTGCTCCAGTCTGCTTCCTCTTCCAGGTCATCATTCCACCAATTCATCCTTTCTCTATTAACTCTAATATCTCCATCTGTGTTGGAGATTTCTTCTGGGCTCAGAAGAGTGCTTAAAAATTTCCTAATCTAAACAAACAAATGCCAACTACCTCACTTGGGCAATGTCACACTCCAACTATTGGCCTATCTTTCTTTGTCTTATCCTAATTTCCACAGTCGCTACTTCTACATTCTCATCTGTCTCTCATTTCTCAACCTTCCCAAACTCCAGTTTTTCTGACTTTCTCTTCCTAGAGATATTATCTCTAGGATATGGTGGCCTCCCCACACTAGCCAGCTAAGATGACTAGCCCAGTCTCTAGACACTTTCTGTCTTTGTTTTATTGGATGGATCGATCACTCTACTTCCTTTGGCACCACTTTAATGATCAACTGAGATCTCTAATATTTTTTGCTCCTCCGTTCTCTGGTCTCATTCTTTCTCAAATTTCTCACCATTTTCACCATCTCCATTGTGAATTGTTCCTCTTACCTTCTCTTAGATATTGGTGCTCTTCCTTTCTTTTTTCCCAGTTATTTTCTCAATTTATATGTTATCTTGAGGCAATTAAATTTACTCCTAGAATTTATGTATTTTTGTTTCATAAAACTATATCCTTCTTGAGCACCAGACTAATATATTCAACTCTTTGCTCACTGGATAGTTTTATATCAGGCATGATGGGCTTTATGCTGGAGGCTGTGGACTTTTCAAGGGTCTAGTAAAACCTGTGAGACTTAAATAAATAAATGATAAACTCCAAAAATATTAAAACAACCCTGCAAAAGATGAACTAATGTGTTATTTAAAACATAACATTTGGTTAATTTCATTACAAAAGTAAATTTATTATTTAAAATATTCAATTTGTAAATAATTGAAAAATCAAAATAATCAAAAATTAAATGTATTGCAAATAATTTCAAAAATCAAAATTATAAAAACCCTCTCAAATTTTTTATTGCAAAAGCTAAATTTAATGTGGAATGTGGGTACATTTTAATATGTTTGCTATGATGTGGGATGGGGCTTCCAGAAATAAGAGTGCCTAGGACTTTGAAGGTCTTACAAACAGCACCAGTTCCTGTATTATCTCCATCTGGATATTCCACAGGCATCTAGAAACTTGGCATATACAAGGCCAAATTCATCTTCTTCCCTCTCTGGTATTCCCTATTTTGGTTGGCATCACCCAGTGATCCAAGCTGGAATTCATCCTTGGCTTTTTGATCTTATCCAAGATTCTTCATATTCTCCCATTCAATCAATTTTACTACATCTGATTAGTTTTATCTCCATATGATGTAGTAAATCTATTCACTCCTTCCCTTTCTTTCTTGCTGCTATAGTTTAAGCCCTTGTCAACCCTCACTTTGACTTTTGCAATAATCTTGTAAGTGATCTCCCTGCAGCTGCTCTGTCTGCTCTTTCCTTACAGTTGACTTAAAGTTCACATTAGACCTTATCACTCCTATTGAAAAGACTTCAGGAGCTTGGTAGTGATTACAAAAGAAAGCTTGAGATCCTGAGCATGGCCACACAAGGCTTTGGTGGCCTGCTTGTATCTGTTTCTTTAGTCTCATCTTTCACTTCTCCCTCCCTGGCACTTGCCAGTTAATCAATTGCTTTCTAGGCAATATGAGGGCTCTCCTGGCCTCTGGGTTTGCTCCAAATGACCTTCCTGCTTGGAAAGCACTTTTTCACTTTTCTCACTTAATTTCAGTTTATTCTTGAACATTCCCTCAGTTATTACCTGTTAAAGAAAGCCTTCCAAGAATGTCTCAGACCTGAATAGAATTCTCTCCCCTGTAGCATCCATGCCTACCTCTATCACAGACTTACCACACTCCATGCAACAATTTATTCACATGTCTTTCTCTACCCTCTTAATGACAGGTCACAGAATGGCAGAGGTGCTTTCATTCTTATCTTCAAATTCTCATTAGATACTTCAATACAGAAATCAATTTCTTTTTTAAAAATTTGTTTTATTGGAGAGAGAGAGATAGAGGAAGAGGGAGAGAATCTCAAGCAGCCCCTGTGCCAAGCATCGAGCCCAACATGGGGCCCAATTTCACAACCCTGAGATCATGACCTAAACTGAAACCTAGAATCAGATGCTTAACCAACTGAGTCACCCAGACACCCTAGGAATTAATTTCTTAATCAGTCTTATGTCAGGGAAACCTTTTTCTCAAATGTTAATCACCTAGAAACTCAAGTCTTGACTGGAGTACTCAGGTAGAACTCAGGCACACCCAGTCCAGAAATCTATCTAAAACAGTCCTTATAAGGTAATTTTTTTTTACTTTATTTAAGCTTTATTTAAACATATGATGTAACCCCACCACCCTCACCCAACCCCTCTTCCCCCCACCCCCCTCAGTTTGTTTTATTACATTAAGAGTCTCTTTTGGTTTTTCTCCCTCCCGATCCCATCTTCTTTCATTTTTACTTTTCCTACCACCTTAACTCCCACCCCCGTTGCATCACCACTTCCTCATATCAGGGAGATCATGTGGTAGTTGTCTTTCTCCAGTTGACTTATTTCGCTAAGCATAATACGCTCTAGTTCCATCCATGTCGTCGCAAATGGTAGTATCTATCCTAAAGATACAAACGTAGTGATCCAAAGGGGCACGTGTACCCGAATGTTTATATAAGGTAATTTTTAAACTCAGGTTGAATTGAGTATGAATGAATATGTTATTTGAAGTAGAGATCACATCTAGTTTACCTAACAACTAACACAAACTTAATTGTATGTGACTATGGAGACTATCAATTTTTTAATTGCTCCTCACTAAGAATTTGCTAAAACTCTTTAGGTGTGGTAGAGGAATTGTCTCTGTCCTGGGCTGGTCCAGATGTGTTTTTCCTTCAATTTCCCACTTTCTGCTGATCCTATTCTGGGAACTTATGTTCTTATGGTCTCTAATGTCCACATCCAAGACTCATCCCCTTTAATGCCATGGTCTTTACTGGAAAGAGAAGCTTCATTTTCCTCATCTGCACTTGTTCAATGTCCATGCCCACATTTGAAATAATATCTATACTCTCTACATGTAAGGAGGTTGTTTTTTCTCCAACACTCTGCCAAATGTTCTCTGACAGCTCCTGATACTCTAGGTACTTTTCTTCTACTTTCCCTACACAACCATAGCAAAAAGTTAATAAGACAATAAAGGAAACCAGGAGGCGTATTTGTTTTCTGATGTCCTCATAAATAGGGTTGTTGGATTTAAAAAATAAACAAACCCAGGATGCCCAGTTACATTGAAGATTTAGAAAAAACATGATTGTTTTAAGTATGTCTCATGCAATATCTAAGATATACTTACACAAAGAAAAAAAATCCATTATCTGAGATTCAAATTTTATTTTATATTTTACTTGGCAACCTACTCTTAAGTTGTATTCTTGGACTCAGACTCACTTCATGTGCATATTAAACAAGTAGGATTATTTTTAATTTGCACAAGGAAATGTTTTTATTCCCACTTTTCTTTTTTTTTAAGATTTTATTTATTTATTTGTCAGACAGAGATCACAAGTAGGCAGAGAGGCAGGCAGAGAGAGAGAGAGAGAGAGAGGGAAGCAGGCTCCCTGCTGAGCAGAGAGCCTGATATGGGGCTTGATCCCAGGACCCTGGGATCATGACCTGAGCCGAAGGCAGAGGCTTTAACCCACTGAGCCACCCAGGCACCCTCCCACTTTTCTTAAAGCAAAGATTCCCTCTTGTCTGTCTTTAATTTCTGTACATGGAACAGGAATCCATTAAAATAGTTATTTTCTTCTTTATTCTACAGTTAAAAAAAATGGCATCACTAATTATGATGATACCTGTCATCTGGCACCACAACTGGATTTTAGGGAATTAGGGGTACTGGGTTCTTTGGGAAATCAGAGGGCATGTATTCCATCTAAAGGAGGTGCCACAACTCAGTCTCAGTGTTGTTATTTGGCAATATAGATTCAGTATTTTAAGAGTCTGGTTTTTGTTTTCCTCCCCCCCAAAAAATGTCAGGTATCTTAATTTAATGTGAAAACTCCAGAATTGTAATCATTGATAACCAATTCAACTCTTAATGGAAACAAATCAGCACAAGGTAAAATGAACAGTCATGACCACTGCATTTGAGTGTCTCCTCTTTTCAGGTAGTCAGCTTGCTGCTGCTGGAGTCCTGTACTTTGTCCCAGTGTCTCAGGGCAGAAAGAAAAAGGTTAATCTCTGAGCGAAACAATTTTGGAAGAGTTTCTGATGACAATGCTCCCTCAGTGGGACAGACACACAGGTGTCAAGGTAGCAAGATGATTTTTCTAGACATCTTTCTTTCTGAATTTTTCTTTCACTGTCCCCCAGTTAATCAGGCAGTGGAATCTTGCTTCTCTTTCTCAGGGAGTTTTATGGCAGGGACCAAGGGATGTAAACAATTACCTTTTCTGACTTTTGTTTACAAAATTCCATGCCTTTGAGGAAATTTTTTAAGGCTGTAGTCTAGAGAGTTTGAGGAGAGAAAGAATGGCCCTGAGGGAACCATAAAGAGTGAGATTCTCCTAGACCAAAAAAAAATAATTCTCAGATAGTAGAAATGGCAGAGGTTTGTGGTTTCTGTGAGCAGTGGACAACATCCTTCTCCTCACCATCCCTCCCTGGCAGTGCTTCAACAAGGTGGCTGGATCCCAGAGGGAACAGTGGCAGAGGAGGCAAGAGTAAACACCAAGCTCCCCAGAGGCATGTCACAAACCCACAACCTGAGGGAACCATCTGAACAGAAAAAGCACAAATCACAGAGTGAATTGGTCTCTATAGTGATTGGTGAATAAAGGGGCTTCCCTGTTATAGGGTGCTACTTAAAATACCAAAGCGTATCTAGTGCCAGATGTGAGAGGAGACCCCAAAACCATGGTTGAATATCCTAACTGCACAGTGTAGTGAAGACCTAGAACTGAAATTAATTAATTTCTAAAACACAAGGAAATGGGCACAAAAGAGTAGGAATGAATATTCACCTGAGTATATGGATAGAGGTTCCTATCTACAACCCCTTGATACTTCCCAAGCAAATGTCTAATTTACAAATATCCTTATTTGTACCTACTCTGGCGGCAATAGCTCAGAGATTTACTAGTTAGACATTTCTCCTTATTCAACATATAGGACACACTTAGTCAAGGTTGGGCTTTTTCACAGACTAAAATATAAAAACATAGAAACTCTTGGATTACTTAGCATAAGAAATGCCTGTGCTTTTGCCAGAAAATACTAAGTACTCACCACTAGGTAACTCACATAGATTACTACTTGCTAAATTCCTGACCTCCTGTTGCATGTCCCCCAAAGCCATGGAGAGCATTGGCTGTATTTGGTATGTGTCTGTAGTTTAGCACTTAAAATGAATCTTCATACCAAAGGAATTTATGATATAGTAATGATGATGATGATGATGATGATAACTATAACATAATAATAAAATTATGGTATAATAATATAATAATGATAGATAATTTGTCATATTATTAAGTAAATAATTATTATTCAATCTTATTTTACAAATGAGGAAAATAAAGCATAAGAGGTAAAATAACTCATTCAAGATTATACAGCTAGAAAGTTCTAGAGCTAAGACTAAAATATGAATGTTCTGATTGGCTCCAGAGTCTGAAGCCATGCCCCATCTGCTGTCTAAACTCTCCATAGGCTGTTCTTGCTTTCTGAATGCTCTGGACTTGACCAGGTTAGTCTCCCCATTCTATGCTCTCAGGACCCATATGTGTTTCTTTCATGATATTTATCATAGTTCATAAGGATTTTTATTATTTTCTGTCTCCTGTCTAGATTATGGGCATACAAAGGTAGGGAAAATGGGAAGGTTTGATCCACTGAGGCCAAGACAGTTAGCTCTCTTTGCAAACACTTCCTCCTCTCATCCACAGTGATAGAATTACAGCCAGGCTCATGACTTCCAGATACCTACATCTCCCAGCTTCCCTTGTAGTTGTGTGTGGCCACATGTTTAAGTTTCTACAAATAGAATGTGGGCATTTTATTTTCCCTTTCCGTTCTTGCCAGCTGGAATAAATTGTGACCCAGTGTCCACTGTACAGAGGATGCAAAGCAAAGCCTTGGAGAATGGTAGAGAGGAGGGAAGAAACATGAATCTCCAAATGACCAAGTGGAATCGAACTACCCACTAACCTGTACTTTACCTCAAATTGTCATACTAGAAAGAAATTCACTTCAGTCTTCTTCAAACCACTGAACTATTTTGGTTCTCTTTGTGATGGCAGCCCAACCTCACTCTAACCCCTCACTGCATTTCTAGAACCTAGCAAAGCATCTGGCACATGGAAGAGGCTCAACATATTTTGGTTGGGTAACCCACTGCATTTGTTGAGTAACCAACATGGATAATTGTGCCCAAAACTCCTTGAAAGACTGTGTCTTCCACTTGTTTTCTTCCACATCAGACACAACATTGAACTTATAATAGGTGATCAAAGAACGAATGGAGAAATGATGAAGAGAGAAATATTGGGTGTGTGTATGTTGCTATCTGTATGTCTTTTCACATCTTGCCAGTAATAGAAATGCTTTTCAAGTAGTTATAATATATTCTTATTTGAAAAGGAATTCAATATGAAGCTTATGTATGAAGTATGTTCATATAGCTTAATTATCAAAGCAAAATAATTGGGAAAAGTTAAGGCACTATATCATATTTGATGGACTTAGAGTTAGGGGACCTGGATTTTAGTTCTATTTCTAAGTCTGTGATCTTGGAAAAATCACCTAGTTATCCAGGCATCAGTTTGCACCTTGCATATTCATGAAATGCATAAAAAAGTTTCTTCTTGAAGGTTCCTTCTAGTTCTAAAAGTCTATTATTCCATATACTACATATTTTGTTTTAATTTTCTGGCAATATCTTGCTTCAGATTCCTTAGATTCCAACTCCTTTAAAGACTATTCTGTGATTCGTACAAATGATTATTTTCATTTTTTCATTATCATGTAATGAAAAATAGTGACTCTGAACCAGGTACTGTACTAAGCATGTTAAGTGCACTTAGCCCTCACAGTAACTCTGTTAAATAGTTAAGGTGAGAAAGTTAAGGCTCATAAAGGTTAAATGTTTTCTTAATGTCCCATAGCTAGTAAACGCTAGGTCTAGGTGTCAAGTCCAAGCCAAATTGTTTATCGGTTAATTCATTAATATATTCATTTAGCAACTATGTATTGAACACCTACTATGTGTTAATACAAGTCACTTTTGAGATGGTAGAATCACAGCAGTGAACAAGACAGACATGGGTCTACACTCATGAAACTTAAATCCTAGCTTCCTAGTGGAGGTGGGGCAGACAGTAAATAGGTAAGACACAGATAATGAAATTTCAGATAGTAATGAGTTTTATGAAGAAAATAAGATAAAGTAATATGATAGGGTCATAAATAGAAATGAGTTTTTAAAGGAAAATCTAGAGGTCTATTTTAGGAACATCAATTTCGAGATGCCTCTTTGACAACAAGAAAACATACTCTGATTGCTACTACTAGTCATAATAATTGCTATAATTTATTGAGTGTCTACCATGTTCTTGGAACTGGTATATATTTTAAGCATGTCAACTCATTTAATCTTTAAAAGAATCCTAATCCTGTGAGGCATTATTCCTATTCATAGATGAGGAAATAGGTTCTTAAATTCCCGAAGTTCTGAACCAAATGCCAAGTAAGGATTCTAAGTCAGGTACTCTGACTGTATGGGGCCCATGCTTACTTCTCTTCTAATCTCTGTCTGGCAAGGGGTCTGTTAGAGGAACAAAAAGTCCAGAGACAAAGCCAGGATAAGCAGGGTTGTGAGTGTACATATGGCATTAAGACCACTGGACAGGACCCAATGACGAAAGACAGACAGAAAGACAAAGAAAACAAGCTGGAGTCCTAAGACACACCAGGATTTCAAGGTCAGGTGGACAGCCTGGGAGATGGCGGGGAGGATGTGGAACTAAGAGAAAGTGGAGTTAACAGTAGCCAAGAGAGGAAATAAATATTTCAAACAAGGAAGGTGGTCCTTATGTGTAGAAAACATAAGGACCTGTGCTGCTGAAAAGCCAAGTAAAATAAGGGCAGGAAGGTGACAACATGGAGGACAATGTTGAACTTGATATGAATGGCCTGTGTGTGAGAAGACAGCTGCCTAATTTTGGTTCTGGAAAGAATGTAAAGTGAGGAAGTGGGACACATGCATAAACATATGTAAATAACTCTTTATAGAGTCTCCTTGTGAAGGAGATCATGAAATGACTTGGTAAAAAGAGGAGGATGGGTGGTCAAGGGAGGGAAACACATGCATGTATACATGCCTACATGCTCACATACATATTTTTTTAAGATTATTTATTTATTTATTTATTTGAGAGAGAGAGAGAGTGCATGCATGAGTGGGGGGAAGGCAAAGGGAGAGGGAGAAATAGACTTCTCACTGAGCGGGGAACCCAATGCAGGGTTCGATTCCAGGACCCTGAGATCGTGATCTGAGCCAAAGGCAGACACTTAGCCTACTGAGCCACCTGGATACCCCTACATGCTTATATACATATTAAAGACGAGGGACACTAGAGCATGTTTGGTTTCTCTGATTCGTATCCCATGCTCTCAACTCCATGCCACACCATCCCCATTATTACATTAAATGAGAAGTGACTAAATAGGTTTATTAATGGACTGAAATGGACACCACATGTAATGGATTAAAAAGAACAAAGCTAGAAAGCTATGTCAGTGATGTAAAAGCAGTCCTTGGTGCTGGAATCACATTGTCAATTTCTTCATCTCTACATTTATTTATGCATCACATAGGCAAATAAGTATTCAGGGAGTGGCAGGTGCCTCCAGTGCATCTTCATAAATTTACCCTAGGATAATTTTTGAATCACAGTTTCAGATTCAGCCTTTCCCTAGCTGTGTGACATCTGTGCCTGGGTAGTTTTGAAAGCCAAGAAGTTGCCTCATCATTTGGGAATTGGATTCTGTATGTGTACAGTCAAACCTTAGTCAAAATAGAAATAAAGCCTGTGTTTATGTACACATTGACATTAGACTATTTTTTCAGTTGTTTATCCAGAAAACATTTATTGAGTGTCCACTCTCTGATGAGCACTGTGCTAGACACTAATAATATCAAATAGAGAAAACACAGCCTCTCCCCCCAAGGACCTCTCAAAAGTGGAGATAGGAAGAAACCTTTTAGAACTAGATGTCATAGAGAAAACCAAATGCAGTGTTTGTGACATCACAGAGTTCGATGGTACCATTGTGAGTGGAAGCAATTTGTGTGTGTGAGATGTATGTGTGTGTGTGTGGTCTAAATGTACCTAGTGGGAAGGGGAGGTTTGATCTGGGCTCTGAGAGTGAGCATGATATACCTCACATAGGGTACAGTGTAAGCAAAGGTACCTGGGCACATCAGTTGGGTTCATGATATGAGCTGCCAAGTATGTCTACAAAACTGGAAAGGCAAATGGGTGATGAGGAGGTCTGAGTGATGGAGAATGGTTGTAGGTAAAGCAGCAGAATGTAAGGCTAGAAATACACGTGGGCCCAGATTGTTCATTTGTTCATTCATTCATTCATTCATTCATCTTTCCATTCACTTAACAATGACTTTTGAAGGACTATTTAATACTAGGGACTTGAGGATGTTGTTAAAGATGCAGTGGTGAGCAAAAATGGACACAGTCCCTGCACACATAGAGAATTTAGTCCAGTGTGTGAAGAACATTGACTGCTGTGCTAAGTTATGAATTCCAATGTTTAAGAACTGTAAGATCTTTTCAGTATTGATGATCATATCTGTGTTGTGAAAAGTCACCTCTGGAGGTCATGCAGAGAACAGACTTGAGAAAGGAGAATGTAGAAAGAGAGACATTACTTGTGAGGCTGGTGCAGTGGTCTCAGAGAGAGATGCTGAGGAGGGAAATTAGGGCAACATAATTGAGGATGCTGGAACCCAGCCATTTGTGACCATTTTATTTATTCATTTAGGAAATATTTTTTTGAGAGGAAGGATAGTGAAGCTGTTAACATGGACTTTGGAGCTGCATCTGGGGGCCCTGCTGTTGATTATCTGGGCAAACTTGGAAAGTTGTTTCATCTCTGTGCTCAGGTCTTTTAATCTCAAAAACTGACATGACAATAACAGTCCCTACTTCTGCTGGCTTGAATGGTGTCCCTCCAATTTCATGTCTACCTGAAACTTCATGTAATATTATTTGGAAACAGGGTCTTTGCTGATACAATTAGTTATATTAAGATGAGTTCATAGTGTAGTTTTGTGAGTCTTAATCCAATAACTGGTATTCTTATAAGAAAACAAACACACAGGAACACCATGTCACAATGGGGACAAGACCAGAGTGATGCTGCTCTAAGCCACAGATGCCAAGCATAGCCCATCACTACCAGAAGCTGGAAGAGGCAAGGAAGGATTCTCTCCTACAAATGTAAGATGGAGCATGGCTCTGCCAATTCCTCAATTTTGGACTTCCAGTCTTTAGTCTGGCCTGTGGACTTGAAAACTGTGAAAGAAAACATTTCTGTTGCTTTAAGCCACCTTGTCTGTGGTAATTGGGTATAGCAATGACAGGGAACTAATGCATAGTTTGTGCTGAAGATTAAATTTGTTAATACATGTAAAGTGCTTAGAACAGTCACTGTAGTATGTGTTCAATGTAGTATGTAGTATGTGTTCAATAAAATATAGGCCATTATTATTATGTGTCTGACACTATTTTGTTGCAGTCTCCTGGCTAGTCTCATTTGGTTGGGAAAATGTCCCATTGAACCCATTGTTGGTAGTTATATGTGATTAAGTGCTTTGGTGGGTGAAAGTGATGTTTGACAGTACCCTTATCAAGAAAACCTTTCTGGAGAGATGGCCCATTTCACTGGTTACCACATTCTTTTAAAAGTAGAATCCAAATGGCAAGTTTTCTTTCTTTTTGATCACTTAGTAATATTCCATTGTAGATGTATATGTGTGTGTGTGTGCGTGATATATATATATATATATATATCAAAAATAGAGGGTATTACGCTAAGTGAAATAAATCAGTCAAAGAAAGATGAATACCATATGATTTCACTCATATGTGGAATTTAAGAAACAAAACAGATAAACTAAGGGAGTGAAGGAAAAATAAGATAAAAACAGAGAGGGAGGCAGACCATAAGAGACTTTTAGTGATAGAGAACAAGCTGAAGCTTGCTAGAGGGGAGGTTGATGGGGGGAATGGGGTACCTGGGTAATGGGCATTAAGGAGGGCACTTGATGGAATGAGCACCGGATGTTATATGCAACTGATGAAATCACTAAATTCTACCCTTGAAACTAATAATACACTATATGTTAACTAAATTGAATTTAAATTAAAAAATTAAGTGAAAGAATCAACACCCTTTGTCATCCACTTAGTACATATCTGTCCCTTCTTGGACACAAAAGCTCCTATTCTCTCCTGCCATCACCTAGAGAGCAACTGAATTAGTTTGTGGGGCTGCCACAACAAAACAGCAAAGACTGGGTGGCTTAAACAACAAAAATATATTTTCTTAAGGTTCTGGAGGCTGGAAGTGCAAGATCAAGGTGTTGGCACATTTGGTTTCTCCTGAGGCCTCTCTCCACGGCTTGAAGATGGCAGTCCTCTCACTGTGTCCTCACATGATGTTTTGTGCATGTGAATCCTTTGTGTCTCTTTTTGTGTGTCCAAATTTCCTCTTATAAGGATACCAGTTAGATTGAATTAGGGACTACCCTAAAATGATCTCATTTTAACTTAATCACTCCTGTAAATCTCCTATCTTTAAATACACAGCTTGAGGTATTGGGAGTTAGGAGTTCAGCATACGAATTTTAACACACAATTCAGTTTCTAACAGTAGCCTAAGACATATCAAGTTCTGAGGTACAGTCATAGGCTAGAAACTGGTTGCTAATCTTATGAAGCTCTTATGACCCAGGAAGACCTGGTTAAAGATTTTAAGTCTTTTGCCTGGATTGGTAGGAAGTGGAGTGTGAGATAGGAGGAGGGCCTGGTATGATTTCTGGTGGAGCTGTGGGGGGCATCAGGGCACTATGTGAGAGATAGGACCCTTGTGATTGCCCATTCCACGAGTACATGCCCTCTAGACTGTTATTTTCTGGAGGGAAGGGACCATTTCTATTTTGTTCATCTTTGAATTCCCTGATGTCACATAGTTGGCATATTTGTGGAATGAATGATTCACTTTTGCAGCCTTTTACCTAAGTGAAAATTACTTTCCATGTAATGAAAGCAAATTCTTTCTGCATCTAGAAACCTTCAACATCCACCAGTCTTGATCTTAAAGAGGCCTTGTCTTATTTTTTTCCTCTTTGGAAATGTTTGATGCTCACAGATGTAGGCACTGTTTACGGAAGGTTTACCATGCTCCAGACACAGGCTACGGGCTTCACAAATATCTCAGTTAATCCTCATGGCAATCCTGTAAGGTGGTTGTTACTTCATTCATTTAATAGGTGAAATATCTACCACTCAGAGAGGTGAGCTTCCTGTTCCAAGTCACACAGCTAGCAAGTGACAGCTAGATGGGTTTGGAACCCAGGTCTCTCTGGCTCTAAAACTTAGGCCCTTAACCATCAGGTTTTCTGCCTTACAACCAGCATTCCTGCTTCAGATTTTTCAGTGCTTGTAGTTTTTCAGAATGGATTCCCAGGGATAGCCAGACCTCCTGACTATTTAGGTCAAGTGATTTGATTTAATTCATAAATGTATTAAGAAAAGATAAACATTCTTAAGCTAAATAATAGTAACACTTGTTTTATAAAAACCTTTGCTTAGAACTCATGATTCTAGGGAAGAAACCTCCAAGTGGAAGCAAAGTTCATTTTCCCTTTCTTTCAGCATTTAGTCTGTGTGTGTGGCATGGTAGGGGAGGAGGGTGGATGGGCACACATGGTATTTAGGTCCACACACAAATCAAAATTCACAAAAGAGACTGGTTTGTATTTCCTTTGTCAACCAGACTTAAACTACAAGTTTTTCCTCTTTTGCCCCCTTTTTTCTTTGGTTTGCTTTTTTTCTTCTTTTTCAACCAGTTTGACTTATTGTCTTAATATTGTGTAGACACAGCCCTGGTGATACCCTAGGATGAGTTTGATATTCTTCAAGATCTAAACACAATGAGGGTGACTTAAGGACAGAGTTTCAGTTTTGCTTTTGATTCTTCTTGGTTTTGTGGGTTTTACTTAATGTTATTTGAAAGTTTTTTTTGTGTGTGGTTGAATATATACTATAACTTGTTCTTTTGTGACAACAAGATTTATACTGGCCGTGTCTCTCATACCACTGGAAACTGGAAGGAAATCTACAATGTGAACCTCGGAGAGTTTTAAAAAGACAGCAGCCATTATTTGGTGGTGATGGGTTCAAGCTGCCCTTGAGCCTGTTACAGGCTTGTGCTCCATCCTGGCTCACCAATGAGGTCAGTGTGCAAATGTTCTGTCAGATATTTAATACATCACATATGCATTTAGACTACTTCCCTGCCTTCTTCTTAATTAAGATTTCTTCAGTGAGTAAGACTTCAGGAGAAAGAAAAGGATCTGATGGAATCATATTAAGTACCAATTTACTTCCCAAGTTTCTGAGTTTTTTCACTTAAATTAACTTGGCCTGAAAGACGGAGGGATTTGAACAGACTATAGAAGCTAATGTTCCATTTGTATATCATTTTGGCTCCAAGGAGCTGCTCCTGGTAAAAATGAGCCTGTGAGATGTAGCTGTTTTATGGAAGGGCTAACAATACTAGTCTTTTATAAATTATAAATCCTCTTAACCTCAAACAATTTGGAGCCACCAACTGTAATCTATAAGGTTTCAACTGACAGGGATTTCATTTCTTCTCAGTGCCTTTCAGGCCATTAGGCAAATATTTATATGAAGTTCTCAGCTATTAGGGGATTTAAATCATTTTGTGTGGGATAGAAATTTCTGGTCTATACCTCCTCAGTTGAATTTTTTGATATGAGTTTTATGCTTTCCCTTTCATATTCTCTGCAGTTTTGACAGCCATTTGATTTAATTTCCTTTAGATATAATTTGTAATAGAAAAAAAAAACTTTGGTTTTTTGGGAGATGAGGAGAATGGTGGGGTAGACAAATTATCATTGCATAATTCTTTCTTTTGGTGGTTTTCTCTGCACCATGTGTTTCTGTTTTTGAAAATAAATAGTAATCAATGATAATTATTACTTGACACTGTAGTGTTTAAGGTCCTTTAGCATAAGCAATAGCAAACAACTCTAGAAAACTTGAGCAGAAAAGGAGTTTATTGGTTACATACAAAATCAAAGAGAGGGCTAGAGGATTGATCTCTGATGAGCAGAGAAATCAGAGGAAGACCATGTGGTCAAGGGCAGGAACTATTGAACAAACCCATCAGGGTGTGACTATGGAGTAAGACAACCAGTGAGCACCAGCTGTTTATTCCCTTCCTCCCTCCCATGTTTTCACTCTGAGCAGACTCACTGCAGTCCTGGGAGACAAGGTCTGATTAGCATAGCTCCATCTTCATCCTTGTCTGGGGAGAGATGGGGCCTGTTTGTTGGGATCCCCAAACCTCTAACAATGCATATAATGGAATCTCTCTGGAAGGAAATAGGGCACTGTTAGGAAAGAAAACTGAGTGCTGAGCAGCCAAAAACAACATCTACTTATTGTTTAACATTACACTTAGAGAAATAAGCAAAAAAAAAAAATCCATTCTCTTCTCAAACCTAGGGCAAGAATTCCAAGAAATTCAATAAGTCTCTTGGCAAATTAATTTCACCTCAGTAAGAAGAATCTGATCATCTCAGATTCAATTCAATGAAACAATTGTGAAATCCCTTTGGCTTTAAAGTGGAGAGAATCCCGGGAACAATACCCTTGATTCAATTCCACACTGTTAGCTGGGCAGTTTAGAAGAATGGCCTGGGTTTTTCTCCAAGCCCTAATGAAAGTTAATGATCAAGAACTGGGCTACGTGCTTTTTTTATGGTTGCTTATTATGAGCTATTTAACTTTTACAGCTTTATTAAATGTTTTATGGAAAGGTTTATTTCATGTTTTATTACAGCTTTGTAGGATGGCCATGTTTGGTTAAGAAGCATGACAGATGAGCACAGATGTTTTGCAAATATTGCTGGCTCTTTAATGAAGCCCAGTAGAGCTGGGTGAGATGATGGGTGGAGTAGAAAGTGGAAGGAGCATTCTTCACATTTTGATTTTTTAGATGCCAAAAATTAATTAAAATAAGATATGTTATAGAAGTCCATTTTGGCTGAAAGTGAACATTTGAGGTAAGAACTCCTCCCCCTACTCAAAATACATCTAGCTGGTATTAAACATGCTTTATAAAACTAAAAATAATATTTTACAGTGTGTTTATTTCACTGTTACAATAAATTCAGTAGATGGGTAAAAATAATAATAATTACCATTACCAGGTGTTCTAAGCCTTTTTCTAAGCACTTGACATTCAATATCTCATTTAGTCCTTATAATAAGATACTAG
Organism: Taxidea taxus jeffersonii; assembly: GCA_003697995.1. Taxonomy (NCBI): domain Eukaryota; kingdom Metazoa; phylum Chordata; class Mammalia; order Carnivora; family Mustelidae; genus Taxidea; species Taxidea taxus. The sequence goes on along the minus strand of ML100959.1, from coordinate 47,610 downwards.
ATGAGAACTAATATTGACCCCATTTTATGGATGGGGAAACTAAAACTTCTATAAGTTTCCCAAACATTTTACTCCAAATTTAATTTATATGTCACTCTGTCATAGAGACTTAACGGCCTGATAGTTTGATGTGTGGGCTATTCAAGTTATCAATCAATCTTTGAGACATCTTTTTCTTATTTTTCTACAGACAACAAAAAATATAAAAACTATAGAGGATATGCATTCTAAGGCTATAGTCACACAGGCTCACATCTCCAAATTCTTGGTTGCCATTTGCCACCTTTGCTGGGAAGTATGGGCCATAAGTTGAAATTATCCCTGCAAAGCAAGAATCTAGCTATTTGGAGGGTGCCTGGGTGGCTCAGTGGGTTAAGCCTCTGCCTTCAGCTCAGGTCATGATCTAGGGTCCTGGGATCAAGGCCCACACTGGGCTCTCTGCTCAGCGGGGAGCCTGCTTCCCCCTCTCTGCCTGCCTCTCTGTCTACTTGTGACTTCTCTCTTTGTCAAATAAATAAATAAAATCTTGAAAAAAAGGAGAATCTAGCTATTTGGAAATCAAAGTCTCACCGAAAGAATTCCTAAATACTTGCCTAATTTTTATCAAAAACCCAAATTTTGTTTTTCCTCTCCCAATTTTGTTGATGTTGCGATGATGAATTCAGCTGAAGTGCTATTTTTTTGTAAAACCATCTCACATCTACCCCTTAGATAACTAGGCTTTGTGCAACATCTCATATGTTTAGAGTATAACACAATATTTAACCTGTCATTAATTGAAAGCCTACTTTGTCTCATAGAATTTGATGGGTACTTCACATATGTTGTCACACTTAATTTTCACCACAACACTAAGTAGTATTATCATCTTTTTACACATGAGAAAACTGATATTCCAAGAATTTATGAAGTAGATTTGGGTTTCAAATTTAGGTCTCTGCCTCCAGGACTCAATTGCCTTTCCTGTACTCCATGTGGACTTTCTGAGAGTGAAAGAAGGACATGCTTCAGGATGTCCAAGGTAAGCTCATTGGGGAAGTTTTCTAAAGTGCTGTGACATTGAAGTCAGGGAGATACTTGCAGATAGGTGCCCTAGATTGGAACTATAAAATAAAAAGTCTTTTGTTTTATTAATAGGGAAATCTCCCATTTTACATTCTGGTTGTACTACATTCTTCTCTCTACTTTGCAAATCCACCCTCTTCTTTTGCTCAAGCAACAGTCTCAGTCCCTAGGGTGAAGTCCAAAGAATTTACCAGGCACATTTAGGGCCTGAAAGTTGATATGACTCTTGAAACTTGGCATTTGTGTGTGAGTGCATGTGTATAAGTGTGTTTAGTTACATGGATGTGGGGTAGGGCATGAGCACTAGAACGCATTATCTAAAGGGACATGTGTATGTCCTATGTGTCCATATGTGTCTTTCTAGGTAGTGTAAAATCAAAAGGTGTGTGTGTGTGTGTTTGTGTGTATGTGCATGTTGTATGTGTGTATAAATAAAGTTTATGTGTATAAGGGATGATTATGCAGCCATGTGCATATTCAATAATGGTTTGTGTGTGTAATCACAGAAATGAACATGTAAATTGGGACAGTACCTGTGCTGAGGTGGCAGGGAAGAAATATCCAAATCTAGGGTTTCAAGTTCAATTGAGTAAAATGTATGGATTCATGCAATTCAAAAAATATATACAATGGAGTATTACTCAGCCATCAAAAAGAATGCAGTAACCTCTTCAACATCGGCCATAGCAGTTTCTTTCAAGATATGTCTCCAAAGGCAAAGGAAACAAAAGTGAAAATGAACTTTTGGGACTTCATCAAGAACAATAGCTTCTGCACAGCAAAGGAAACAGTCAACAAAACAAAGAGGCAATGCACAGAATAGAAGAAAATATTTGCAAATGACTCTACAGACAAAGGGCTGATATACAAGATCTATAAAGAACTCCTCAAACTCAACACACATGAAACAGATAATCATGTCAAAAAATGGGCAGAAGACATGAACAGACACCTCTCCAAAGAAGACAAACAAATGGCTAACAGACACATGAAAAAATGTTCATCATCATTAGCCATCAGGGAGATTCAAACCAAAACCACATTGAGATACTACCTTAGGCCAAAATCAACAAGACAGTAAACAAGAAGTGTTGGACAGGATGTGGAGAAAGGGGAGCACTCTTACACTGTTGATGGGAATGCAAGTTGGTGCAGCTACTTTGGAAAACAGTGTGGAGATTCCTTAAGAAATTAAAAATAGAGCTTCCCTATGATACTGCAATTTGGGATAAATACCAAGTAGTAGGATATTTACCCCAAAGATACAGATGTAGTGAAAAGAAGGGCCATCTGTACCCTAATGTTCATAGCAGCAATGGCCACAGTCACCAAACTGTGGAAAGAACTAAAATGCCCTTCAAAAGATGAATGGATAAAGAAGATATGGTCCATATATACAATTGAGTATTATGCTTCCATCAGAAAAGATGAATACCCAACTTTTGTATCAACATGGATGGGACTGGAGGAGATTATGCTGAGTGAAATAAGTCAAGCAGAGAGAGTCAATTATCATATGGTTTTGCTTACTTGTGGAGCATAAGGAATAACATAGAGGACATTGGGAGATGGAGAGGAAAAGTGAGTTGGGGGAAATCATAGGGGAAGAAAAACCATGAGAGACTGTGGACTCTGAGAAACAAACTGAGGGTTTTGGAAGGGGGGTGGGGGATGAGGTGAGCCGGATGGTGGGTATTATGGAGGGCACGTATTGCATGGAGCACTGGGTGTGGTGCATAAACAATGAATTTTGGAACAATAAAATAAAATAAAATATTTTTTAAAAGTCGAGAAACTAAACTGAAACAAAACAAACAAAAAAAGAATGAAACCTTGCCATTTGCAATGAGGTGAATGGAGTTAGATGGTATTATGCTAAGTGAAATGTCAGTCAGAGAAATACAAGTACCATATGATTTTACTTATATGTGGAATTTAAGAAACAAAACAGATGAACACAGGGGAAGGGAAGGAAAAATAAGATGAAAACAGTAAGGGAGGTTAAAACATAAAAAACTTTTAACTATAGGAAACAAACAGGGTTGCTGGAGGGGAGATGGGTAGGATGGTGGGATAATTTGGTGATGAGCATTAAGGAGAGCACCTGATGGAATGAGCACTGAATGTTATATGCAACTGATGAAATCACTAAATTCTACCCCTGAAACTAATAATACATGTTAATTAATTTGAATTTGAATAAAAAATTAAAACATATCTGCTAAGAGATGGCCTATTTAAATTTACACTAGACTAATGATATAGGAAGGAGAAATGTGTCACATACACATCAAGCTACTCTGAATAAAGCATAATCAGGGATATGACATCCATTTTGGTTAGTTCCTGAGGAATCAGTACAAAAGGAACTGAATCATAGGGCATTACTACCAGTTTCCCCTAAGCTAATTATTTTTATCTTTCCTGATTTTTCAGAGTGGGGTAACTCTCTAGTAACTGTGGAGCCTTTCAAATATATCAAGATATTGGTTAACAAGGGTAAGAACAAACAATTAGGAATTTAGCTTGTAACCTACCAACTTTTTAATAACCTGGGAAGGTCACCTAGTCTTACTGTACCTCAGACTTCTCACCACCTAAATAAGCACTACAGTATTTGTCCAATCTACTTTCTAGGGCTGTTTTCTGTAACCAATGAAATAATATGAAAACTTCTGAATAGCATATATATTGTAAAACAAATAAATTGTTATTGATTTGGTTGTTTTGGAACCAAGTTATTGAATGTACTTGTTGCTTAGGTTTCTCTGATAAATGAAATGAGCCCCTAAAAGAATAAGAACAAGAATAAGAATAAGAATAAGAATAAGAATAAGAATAAGAATAAGAATAGAAGAAGAAGGAGAAGGAAGAGGAGAAGCAGAAGGAAGAAATGAGCACCTGATGTAAACACAGATGTTGAAGATGTGAATTTGAGCACTACTTTCATCACTTTTTGGTAGAATCATTTTTGGATGTTTCATTTTATCTATTAAGCCTCAGAAGTGTCCACATTTATAAAGTAAATTTATGATACTCTAATTAACTCATAGGGTTACTTTAAGGATTCCATAGGATGTGAAAGCACTTTGTAAACTTACAAATATCATTGACATGAATAGGGTATTAGTGTTTATGTAGTACTCTGCTAGCAAAGTTCACTTTATTTTGACAAAGGGAAGGTTCAAGAGCTTTCCCAATAAATAAACATTTTATTTACATCCCTATCTCTGAGTATATAATTAAGAGCTGAACGATGTTCATGGACCCAGATATGTTATTATGAATTAGGATTAAAAAGGAACCCTCCTACACTGTTGGTGGGAATGCAAGTTGGTGCAGCCACTCTGGAAAACAGCATGGAGGTTCCTCAAAAATTTGAAAATAGAGCTACCCTACAACCCAGCAATTGCACTACTGGGTATTTACCCTAAAGATACAAATGTAGTGATCCAAAGGGGCATGTGAACCAACCTGAATGTTTATAGCAGCAATGTCCACAATAGCCAAACTATGGAAAGGACCTAGATGTCCATCAACAGATGAATGGATAAAGATGTGGCATATATACACACACACACACACACACACACACACACACACACACACAATGGAATACTATGCAGGCATCAAAAGAAATGAAATCTTGCCATTTGTGACAACGTGGATGGAACTAGAAGGTATTATGCTTAGCAAAATAAGTCAATCAGAGAAAGACAACTACTATATGATCTCCCTGATATGAGGAAGTGGAGATGCAACGTGGAGGGGTTGAACAGTTGGCTAGTCAATTGATTAATATTTAACTAATGAGTTTGTGGAACATATATAAAATAGAATATTACTCAGCCATCAGAAAGGATGAATACCTATCATTTATATTGACTTGGATGTAACTGGAGGAGATTATGCCAAGTGAAATAAGACAAGCAGAGAAAGACAATTTTCCTATGGTTTCACTCATATGTGGAAGATAAGGAATAGCATGGAGGACCATAGGGGAAGAGAGAAAAAAATGAAGGGGAAGAAGTAAAAGAGGGAGGAAAACTGAGGATTTTTCTCCAACTGAGGATTTCAGTGGAGATGGGAGTGGGGAGATGGGATGGCTGGATGATGGGTATTAAGGAGGGCATGCATTGTGATGAGCACTGGGTGTTGTACACAACTGATGAATCACTGAAAACTACATCAGAAATTAGTGATATACTATATGTTGGCTAAATGAACATAACAAAAATCTTTAAAATGTGGGTAATGATTTCGTATTGTTTTATCAACCTAGGTATCTTTAGTTTTATATCTTCAAGTTTAATATCTAGACACTAACTGATTTGTTCATCAAACATTTATGGAGTTCTTACCTGGTTCCAAGTAGAAGCTAGATATACAAAGATGAAAAATACTTGGTTCCTGTTTCCAAATAGCTTCAAGTCTAGTTAGGAAACAGACAAGTAAAAACTAAAAACATGATTCCAAAAAGGTGCATTAGGTACATAAATGGAGGCATAGATGCAGGTGTTGTGGGGGGGAAGAGAGGATTTGCCCCAGATATTGAAGGTTATGATGGACCTGAGTCTGGAAGGAGCTATGAAAGTTTACCATGCAGAGAGGAGGAAGGGAGGAAAATTTGAGGCAGGGGAAATGATAGAGGTAATACAGACATGGAAGTGTGAGAATGAATTGTATATAGTGGAATTGAAAATAGATTGTGAATGACGCATTAGGATGCTTATGAGGGTATATTTAGAGCTTCTTTCCTAAGAGTAGGAGAAGTTGGAGCCAATTTATTAAGGACTTGGAATTCCAAACTGAAAAACTAGAAATCTCTCTGCATTCAAGGACACACTAAAGCACTACAGGCATGCAGGAAAATGGTATAATCAAATTTGCATTTTAGGAAGAGTCAAGGTCAAACTTTTATTGAGTATCTACTATACATTCTGTGTGAAGCTGTGGTAGACTAAAGATAAACTGTCTTGAGGATTCTGATCTTCTGGTACTTAGAGTGCATGAAAGAGACTATGGATTTTTCAGGTCTTGATTAGTTTAGAGGATAAAGGCACCAGGGTGGAAAAATTAAGTCCATTAGAGCAATAGCAGAAGATGGCCTAATAGATGAGGGTGTTTGGGCAAGAATTTGTTCATATCAATTTCTGTCCCCTCCCCACCCTACCCAAGGATATTTTGATAGAGGGACTCTTCCAAACCTTTATGAATGGGGACAAGTGCAAGTCACATAAACCGTTATTAGCAAACCTCAATTACAGTTCTCTCTTACTTTCAGGAGTAGAAAAGAGAAACCTCTGAGAAGTATGAAAGTATACTCTATAAAAGAGGAATCCTCTAGGCCTATGAAAATTTATGGCAGAAAAAAGAAACACATTTCTTTCTGTTGGATTAGAAGATGAAGATAATTATCTTCAAAAAAATTTTAATGGGAAACAGAAAATTGTTTAATTGTAAGATGCAAATAGGCAGGCTTTTTAAAGATAAGAGTAGAGAATAATGAGAAGAGAACATTCTGAAATGAAAATATAGCAAGATGAAATGTCAAGACAATAAGTTGAACAGAAAAGATATCTGGATGAGATGAGGAAGATGCAGTAACAAATTTAGTTAATCAACCAGCTTATTCCTCTTTCTGAGTCAACTCTCCTACTCCCCATTCTCACACTGCGGAAAGGGCACATGATTTGCCTTGTTCACAGTTGATTGGATGAGAGATTGGCACATGATCCAAACTTGGCTCCTCAATTTTTTTCTTTTTGAAAATAAGAATAGGGACCCAGGAATGCTGTGCAGGCTTAAGTGGTGTTGAAGGAGAAAAGTAGAACTACCATGGAGGCCATTTTTCTTTTCTGTTCATAGATAAATAGAGACCTGAATTACAGAGAGGAATGAAGTAACAAGATGAACAAAGAAAAGCAGATACAAGAAACCACAGAGTCTGGAAAGAGATAGACCCAGAGAGAAAGTAGCTATCTTGGTTCCTGACAACTTTCCAGTTCCTCATTCCAGCCTCCCATGAGGCCTCACAAGACTTCCTGACTTTGGGTACTATGAATTACACTTGTATTATTTTAAAAACATTCTACTTTTGGCTTACCCTAATTTGAATGGGATATTATTATTTACAACCAAATGGTCCTTGACCAAAAAAGAGGGATTACAAGAATACTAAAAACAAAACAAAACAAAAAACCAGTACTAGTGTAGACTTCTGTTTTGAAAGTCAGCTGGAGAACAACTTCTGCTGCAGAATTTCTTGATTTCCCACAAAAATACATATAAATTAAAGGATTTAGAAACAAGTCACAAGAACACTGAAAATTTAGACTTGTAGTCAACTTAATTCCAGAATCAAGGGAGTTGATTTTTAATACTTATTTAGCTTAACCTCTCATTGACATTTGTCCCAGTGGTCTATCCCCTCTTTCCTGAAGCATTTTCTTTCTTTGGCTTTCATAACTATATTCTTCTGATAGTTTTCATACCTCTTTAACTACATCTTTTTCCATTTTCCTGTTCCTCCTTCTGTACTTGACCCTTTAATGGTTTCCTTAGGGTTGCTCCTGGGCATTCTTCTCTCTCACTCTACCTAGGGTGGTCACACTCATGGTTTCTTTCTGTATGACAATGATTTTGAAATATAAATGTTCAGTCCATAACCTCAAAGTATACAGACAACCTTCTACTAGAAATTTCCACTGGGATGTTATGAGAGTAAATCATATGTAACCCAAATCAGTCTCTTTCCAGCCAAATCTGCCCCTCTTTCAATAAATACCGCCTTCTCTGTCTTCCCAGTCATTCAAACTAGAAACTTGGAAACTACCTGGAAATACTTCATCTCCCTTCTTCTTAATATTCAGTCATTCACTAGGTCCTGGTGTGAAGATGATAGAAAATAAACTAGGACGACCCCCCCTTCCATTGACATTTGATTTAGTACCAGCAACCGCTAAGCTTCATCTTCCTTCCATGTTCTTCACCTGTAACACAATCCTGATAGGTTCATAGGCCCTGGCAAAATGAAAACCTGTGTGTGTGTGTGTGTGTGCATATGTGTGTGCACACACACACACACTAGGGGAGGCATATACTGGAATAAAGAACTCTAAACAGTGGATGATGAAAATTGAGTTCTCTATAAATATCTATAAGTACTATGAGATCAGAGTATCAGAGTACAAGGTGATGAGTGTAGGGAAAGCAGGACATTAAGTGAAATTGTTTCAGAACCTGAGTATTGGACTGGAATGAAGCATACTCACCTAACCTCACCTCTGTATACCACACCACCACCATCAACCTCCATCCACAGTTGCATATCTGTAAAGGAGATTTTTCCATCATATGCCAGAGTATAAGTCCACCCACATACTGTCTGTGGACAACCCACATACTGTCTGTGGACAAACTCTGTCTGAAAACACTTTTCTATGTTTAAGAATGAATAAAGGTAGAAAAAAAGGGGAAAAAACTCATATGGGATTTATGTAAACAATACTGTAGAATAGGGAAAAGGGACAAGTATAAGAAGACTCAAAGGAAAGACCTATTTCTGAAAATGATCTTTTGCACTGTATTAAAATATATGCAAAGCTTCTGTAAAAAAAAAAAAGGTACTCCATAATACCAGGTATCTTTCTTTTCAAAGAAAATAGAATTTTATTCTTCTTTCAAAATGGTCTAGTGGCAGGATGGTTAAGAACAGTAAGAATAGGAAAAGGCTCTAAGAGATGCCTTCTATCTTACTACTCTGTGGTTATCTAGAGCAATGCTACTCAAAGTGTAGTTCAAACCAGTGAGAAGTCTTTGGAGTCTATGAAGAGTCAGCAGTGAGACAAATACAGAAGTTGACAGTGTTTATCTTCTCTTTTGCACTAAAATACTTATCACTGACCAGTAACAAGCAATTTTCAGATTGCATCTGTCTATGCACCACAATTTGAAGAGCACTGACTTACTGGGTTATCTTCATGGTATGCTTAACACCATGCTATATACAGAGAGATTTTTAAAAAATCCTTCAGGAAGAACAGGCAGCAATTGCACCAAATAAAATTGATAGGTTAAAATGAAATAAAGCAGAGTATGATAAAAAGTTAAAAAGAGAATAGAAGGAGATGAAAAATGAAACAATGAGCTAAAGAAGTTGTTGAAGCTACAATTTAACAGTAACCTTAAAATCTACATTGGAGGCAGCGGAGAACATAACCAATGCTGTACAAAATCCAATAAGTAGTGTAAGAGATAAATCTGAGTTGTCCTCCTAGAATGCAGAAAAAAAGCTCAAAGAAATTTAAAAATTTGAAAAGGAAAATGACTGATTTAGAAGCCAAAAATAGAGAACCAAAATCCAAATAAATTACTCTTCTGAAAAAAAGAAAAAAACACAAATAGAATCAAATTATTAATTAAGGATATAAGACAAAACAATTTTAACTGAGATGAGCTAAGGCATGTTTAAAGATTTAAAAGTTTATTCCATTCCAGGAGAAAAGCAGTGAAAATATAATTAAACTTACGTTCATCCAGGTAAGATTTCTGGACTAGAAGGATAAAGAAAAGTCCATTGAAAATCCTGGCAGAAAAAGCCATAATGGAGGGAAATCTAGTTTTATTCTTCTTAATAACAATAAATTCTATGGGTACAGAATTTTGAGGGAAGAAAAAACCCCACAACTATTAGTCAAGAATTTTATATCTAACCAAATTATCTTACTCTTTCTTAGGTAAAGCATTAATATATCATTGAATTAATTTGTTCTACACATACAGCCATGCTTGTTAGGTGTCAGACCCTTTGGATACAGTGGTAAACAAGATATAGATAGATATAGACAGATGTAGATATAGATATAGATATAGATATAGATATAGATATAGATATAGATAGATATCAAGTTAGAAATATAAAATGAACAGTATTGTTATATTATAAATAATTTGGATTTAAAATTCAAGGTTGTATCAACAGACTATGGAATGAAGGAAATAAAGAAAATTAGAGGATGCAAGATACTTTCTCATTTCTAACCAAGATAAAAATAACTATAGAATAAAAATGCTTTTTAAAATCTTATAAGTAGCAATTTATAGAATTAACAATAGGAAATTATTTAAAATATTATTTAAAATTTCTTTAAAATAATATGGTAATATAATATAAGATTGCAGGTCATATATGTCAGTTTTAATTAAAAGCATTCATGGACAAATTTGCTTTATTAAAAGAGTCTCAAACTAGATTAAAATAATCTAATTATTTGTTTCTTCATAAAGAACATATATAACACACCTTGAAAGCTTGAAAGCAAAATTATTAGCAGTGGTAGATGTTGAAAATTCAATGATAAATAAACAGATTGTAATATTAACTTCAAGGCAGAATTCAAGGAAAACATCATGTATAATAAATGATTATTTTGACATACAATAAAGATAAAACTATCATGAACCCAATCTCAGAAAAATGAAATAAAAGATATATTTAAATGTTAAACCAATAAGAACCATATTTAAAAACAGGAAAATAATTTTTCTTGGCCCAAAAATCAACCTGTAGAAGAAAATGGAAAATGGAGATCTCAGCACTAAGTTAAAACTGCTTTTGCAATAAGCCACCTCTAGGCAGGAACCTAACCTAGAAAGTCACAAGTAATAGGGAACATACTTTAAGCCCAGGACACGGAGATGATAATTCTGTTGCAGAAGTTGAACTCACAACCAAACATCACTGCATCTATGAGAAACATACACCTCAACAGGGTCTAGCAAGCCTAACAAATAGAAACACTCTCAGCTTAGGAAATAGAGTTAGTAAGCCAATCAGAAAAGGACTTTAGATAAACAAGATCTTCATAGAGATAAAGGAAGAAATCTTGAGATATGAACAGGGCTTATAAAACAGGAGCAGGTTGATATATCAATATATCTGTATCTATGTATCATCTATAGCCATATCTCCTATTAGAGACCTGGGAGGAAGAATGTGTGTATGTATGTATGTATATGCATGGGTGCTTCTGTGTACAAAATAAAATAAATAGGTGTAATAAATAACACGCTGGATAGAGCTAAAGAACAAACCAACAAGCCAAACATCTTAACTGAGGAATTCTTTTCAAAACACAGTACAAAATAATAAAGAGGCAAGAAAGAGGAAAAATAAAGTTAAGAGACTTGGAAACTGGACCCAAAAGTTCCAAGTCTTACCTAGTAGAAGTATCATAAAAGCAGATTAAAAAAAAAAAGATTAGTTAAAATGGAGGAGAGATAATATTTAAAGGGATTGTCAAGTAACAAAGCAGACAGAGAAAAAAATTACACATTAGAGTGTTATAAGGCTTTAGAAAGATGAAAGACAGAAAAACAATTTCTAACAGCCATGAGAGAGAAAGGTCAGATCACCTGCAAAGAAATGACTATCAGATTAAAATAAATTTTCACCAATAACCTTGGAAACAAGAAAACAATTGAAAATATTTTCAAAATGTTTAAGAAAAATACTATTGAATCTGGAATTTGATACCTAAGCAAACTTTCATTCAATAATATGTATAAAGACATTTTCAAGCAAGCAAGGACACATAAACTTTACTCAGGACTCTCTTAATAAGAAGAGGAGAACTACAAAATAATACAGTCTATCAAGAAAAAAAAATTAATCCAAAGGTATAGTTGAAAACAAGAAACAATGGTAAACAAAGAAAATTGTCTCCATACTTCCTGCATATGAAAAGAATCTATTTAAATATTATTAAATTGTAATTAAAGCTACACATGAGATTTAGAGGTAAGGAGAGTAGCTAAGAGAACATCTTGTCTTATTTGGGATGAGGAAGAATAAAAATGAAAATGCTGATTAATTCTATAATATTTCATAAAAATAAATATTTGAGAGCTAAATAAGGGTAAACAATTGGTGAAGAAAGTGCATAAATTAAAGCAATAGAGAGAAAATGGAACAAAAATGTACTCAATCCAACCAATTGCTTAAGAGAGATAAAGCAATGACATGGTAAGAGAAAAACATAAAATGTAAAAATATATGTAATAAAGTATGAAGTAGTTTGAATTACACATCTAATAAGATTGACTTAATACCAAGCAAAGGTCTCTGAATTAAACAAATAGAAATAACACAGCCTTTATTCAAACAGATGGAAAAGGTGCAAAAGTTGTTTATATACTATGCCACAGGGGAAGACTTGTCAAAACTGATATTGCATAAGCCTTGTTCACTGACTGCAGTAAAATAAAAATAAAAGTTTACAACAAAAGTAGAACTTTCCAAAAAGACCAGATATCAGGAGATTAAAACAAAACAAATAAAACACATCAATTTAATTCATGAATCTAGTGAAAATAAGTATTTAGAATAGAAATAAAATAAAATCTATCAGGTATTAACCAATTTGGTACATAGAGAGAAATTCATATCCTTAAGTGGCTTATTATAAAACAAAAGGTTTAAAAATAAACTAATTTTTCCATCTAGAAAGCTAGGAAAAACCCAGAGAAAGTAGAAGGGAGGAAATGAAGACAAAGGCAAAATTTAATAAATTAGAAAAATGCACAAATACCAAAAGTAGAGTTGCTTAACAAAACTAAAAGCTAGTTCTTTGAAAATGTTTATAAAATAAACAATACTCTGGGAAAAATCTGTGAGAAAAGAAAGCACAAATAAATAGAATCTGAAACTAAAATAGAGGCATAAAATGCTTTAAATATTAAAATATGGTATGAAAACTATAAGAACAACTTTGTACCAAGGAATTTGAAACATAAATAAGCAGAATATTTTAAGGAAAATATAAATTATAAAAATGAGCTAACAACATAGGCCAATGAACATAAAAGAAATGGAAACAGAAGCCAAATACATTTCCTAAGAAAAGGCACCAGACCCAGATAACTTTATGGGTGAGTTCCAGCAAATCTTCAAAGAATAGATTATTCTCATCTTATGCTAACTGTTCCAAACAATATAAAACGGTGGGAAACCAACCAACATCTTTTGTAAGGCTAGCTTAACAGTGATATCAAAACCAGACTATGTTCATAAGTTAGATTTAGTGTACACTTTATTTTGGGGTGTGTGTGTGTGTGTGTGTGTGTGTGTGTGTGTGTGTATGCGTACTTGCACATGTGGATTTATTTATAGGTAGTGAATTATGGTTTTTGTTGTGAACATGAATGGGAAAATTCTTCCTCTTATTTGATCTAATTGGTTATCTCTGCTTCAAATAAAATGCTAACTATTTGAAAATAATTCTGAAATCAGCATAGCCTAATGGAGTTTGATAGAAAGGGACATTTTGCCCTTGAAGGGATGTATTTAGTTTTATGCTTGATTTCAATAGCTGTCTCATAACTTCAGGGTATAGTAATTTGTATAGTGTAGACATATACTCTGATATATGTGTATTTTATTTGGAAAGAAAAAGAAAGAGATGAGAAAACAGTCTCTAAGGTCCCAACCATCATACATCAAGATCCCCTTTCATCTTTCTACATGTTACAGATACTTCATATATAAGCTATAGAGAACTATACAGATGTTAGTCATTACCAGAATGGTCACTCTTCTGTGACAGGATTGGGAAACAGTTCTATTTCCAATCCCAGGGAAGTAAGTTTCTCTTCATAGTTCCTTTTCTTTCCAGTGCTTTGTGAGACCATTGCTGGAAAAATAACTAATAACTTGAGTTGCCACATTTACTGTTCATGAGTTAGCAGGAGACGAGGTGGCTCTGTGGCACACAGATTCTCCAAGCTACCATCATCTTTTCTTGCCATTTATTGTCATTCACTTTCCTATAGGCCCAGTGTTATAAATGGTGAAGCAGCACCACATATACATGTAGATTAGTGAAAAGAACATGCAGAGTCAGTTCTTTTTTTTTTTTAAAGATTTTATTTATTTATTTGACAGACAGAGATCACAAGTAGGCAGGAAGGCACACAGAGACAGAGGGGAAGCAGGCTCCCCGCCGAGTAGAGAGCCCGATGCAGGGCTCGATCCCAGGACCCTGAGATCATGACCTGAGCCGAAGGCAGAAGCTTAACCCACTGAGCCACCCAGGTGCCCCTGTAGACTCAGTTCTAATTCAAATCTTGACTCTACTGCTTTCTAGTTGTGTGACATCAGGTAGGCTAATTAATTTCTCTGTACCTCAAACTTCCTATTTGTAAGATGCATCTATTAAACATCCCAGGGTTACTAAGGAGAATATAGTATATAATACATACAAAATTATCTAGCACAAATTTTCTTATGTATAGCCAAGTATCCCACATATATTGGCTCCCTTACACTTAATTTATTAAAAACTGAGATCTAGACCACTTGATAAATGTCTTTTTGAAAAACTAGTTTGAATTTTAACCAATTTACAAGTGAGTTTTAGATCATAACAAGAAGTTTCTTGTAAAGTGCTGAGCCTTTAAGACTAATTTGAATTAGCCTTTTGAATAGGAGCTGAGTCTTCATCTGGTACCTGTTGTACAGCAGAAATCAGATATTTGAAGAATGAAGCTGACATTTATGTATATGTGATTATTAACAGAATTAATTAACATGAGGCAGTACCTCCTAGTTTACAAAGATCATTCACTATCACAGTTTTATTTGTTCACCAAACCCTAGGGAGTAAAGTCAGTACAATATCATCATTTCTATTTTGCAATTGAGGAAACAAGACTCAGAAGTTTTCAGTGACTGTCTTAAGGTCATAGTTAGAACTTAGAACAGGGGCTTTGCTGACTCTTTTTGCAAAATTCAGTTACTTTTCTCATGGTGTCTTATGCTTTGGAAGAAGTGTGAACTAAATGGGGTAAGAATAAGAAAGTCATTTGACAGTAATTTGGCAATGTCCTGCAAATTTGAAAATGTGCTAACCCAGCAGCTCTATCTAGGTATATACCCTAGCGAATCTTTTTAGAGGTACATAAGGACATGTGAACAAGACTGCTTATTGGAGGGGTGCCTGGGTGGCTCAGTGGGTTTAAGCCTCTGCCTTCAACTTGGGTCATGATCCCAAGTTCCTGGGATTGAGCCCCACATTGGGCTCTCTGCCCTGCAGGGAGCCTGCTTCCACCTCTCTGCCTATTTGTGATCTCTGTCAAATAAACTTATAAACTTTTTTTTAAAAAGAATGCTTATTGGAGCATTGTTTGGTAATATTAAAAATTGGAAACAACTTAATGCCCATCTGTAGGAGAAATAAATAAGCTATTTTTTATAAGATGAAATGTTATACAACAGTTAAAACAGTAAGTTACCTCTCAAAAATGTGATATTGAGTGAAAAAAATTTAGAATGATACATGTACCCTGAAATCCAGAGTCTTTCATGGTTTGTCTCCCTCTCTGATTTCTTCCCATTCGGTTTTCCCTCCCTTCCCCTGTGGTCCTCTGTACACATAATAAAAGAAAAAAGAAAACAAAATAAAAGCAAATGAACTTAAAAAATAAAATAAATTAATGAAAAAATGATACATATCACATGCTAGCATTTATGTAACTTTTTAAAAAGTGAAATAATACTATTTATCTAGATACCACAGATATCTAGATATATATTTATGCTACATACAATTAACCTAGCAAATACATAGAACATATATGTTGTTATAAAATAGAAAAATGTGAACTATAAGGCTACAAAGCAATTTCAGCATAATATTTGCTTCTAGGAGAGAAGGTGGGAGATGAAAGAGCAAAAGGGGCTTTTATTTTATCTGTAGTGTTCCTTTTCTTTCATGTAAAAATTTAAAAAATAATAAAATGTTAGCATTTGTTAATTTCTTGTACTGGTACACAGCTGTGTTTGTTTTATTATTTTCTCTTTTTATATATTAGTTAAGCTTTTCAAAATTAAGAAAGAGAAAAAAATATTCATTTAGAATGGAGCAGTACAACATAGTGATTAAGAGCATGAGCTTCAAAAATACCAGGTTTGAATCCAGTTCTGCCCATTTCAATATTGTTAAAGTGAAACAGGTCCCCATAACTCAACACTTCACAGTGCATTTAATATGCATATGTGTACTGTGAGCCTTTAAAATGAGTATATAGCATTTAGAATTTCTCAAATTTATTTGATCATGAAATCAGAGTTTCTTAGAACCCAGCCTGATAGAGCCTGTCTCATAGATATTCAGTATTTAAGTATTAACTTAAATGATCAGTTGTCTTAAATCTGGAAAGGGTTTCCCTTCATCTCCTTCCTATTTAATCCGTCTGTGTGCCTTTTCTCTTCCCGCCATCCCTAAGGAAATAGGCTCTGTCAAGACAGCAAGTTTCATTTGATGTGGACAATTTAAAAAGATTTTGTAAGATCCTTTTAGAAAATGTATTTTTCAGTAGCATTTGTTATTTCCACTTTAGGCAATGCCTGTTAGATATCTGGCCACAGCATTAAATCCAATTTCCTCTCAGTTACTCAGAAATACATTTTCATTTATTTTGTTCAGTGTTCATGCTTTATAACAAACAGCATTAGGATCTCCCAGGCTTAAGTTTGATGAAGAGTATCTTTCTTTTTTTTTTGGTTGTGTTATGTTAGTCACCATAGAGTTAGTCACCATAGAGTACATCATTAGTTATTGATGTAGTGTCCCGTGATTCATCGTTTGTATGTAACACCCAGTGGTCCATGCAATCAGTGCCCTCCTTAATACCCATTATCAGGCTCACCCATCTCCCCACTCCCCTCCCTTCTAAAACTCTTTTTTTTTTCCTGTGGTCCATAATCTCTCATGGTTCACCTCCCACCCCAATTTCTCCCCCTTCACTTTTCCCTTCTCCTATCTCCTCCACGTTATTGCTTATGTTCTGCAAATAAGTAAAATGATATGATAATTGATTTTCTCTGTTTGACTTATTTCACTTAGCACAATCTCCTCCAGTCCCATCCAAGTTGATGCAAAAGTTGGGTAGTCATCCTTTCTGATGGCTGAGTAATATTTCATTGTCTCTATGAACCGCATCTTCTTTATCCATTTGTCTGTTGAGGGGCATCTTGGCTAATTCCACAATTTGGCTATTGTGGATATTGTTGCTATGAACATTGGGGTGCATGTCGCCCTTCTTTTCACTACCTATGTATCTTTGAAGTAAATACCCGGTAGTGCAATTGCTGGGTCATAGGGCAACTCTATTTTATTTTTAAGATTTTATTTATTTGACAGAGACCACAAGTAGGCAGAGAGGCAGGCAGAGAGAGGGAGAAGTAGACTCCCCACTGAGGAGAGAGCCCAATGTGGGGCTCAATCCCAAGACCCTGGGATCATGACCCAAGCCGAAGGCAGAGGCTTCAACCTACTGAGCCACCCTGGTGCCCTGGGTAACTCTATTTTTAATTATCAATAGCATTTTTTCAAAATGCTGGAACAAACAATCCTAAAATTTGTGTGGAACCAGAAAAGACCCCAAGTTACCAAGAAAATGTTGAAAAAGAAAAACAAAGCTGGAGGCATCATGTTGCCAGCATGGTACTGGCATCATGTTGCCAGCATGGTACTGGCATCATGTGCCAGCATGGTACTGGCACAAAAACAGACATATAGACCAATGGAACAGAGTAGAGAGCCCAGATATGGACTCTCAACTTTATGGTCAAATAATCTCCAACAAAGCAGGAGAAAATATCCAATGGAAATAAGACAGTCTTTTCAATAAATGGTGCTGGGGAAATTGGACAGCTATATACAGAAGAATGAAACTTGACCATTATCTTACACCATACACTAAGATAAACTCTAAATGGGTGAATGACCTCAATGTGAGACAGGAATCCATCAAAATCCTAACCTCTTCAACATTGGCCACAGCAACTTCTTTCAAGACATATCTCCAGGGGTGCCTGGGTGGCTCAGTGGGTTAAAGCCTCTGCCTTCAGCTCAGGTCATGATCTCAGGGTCCTGGGATCCAGCCTCACATCGGGGGTCTCTGCTCAGCAGGGAGCCTGCTTCCCCCTCTCTCTCTGCCTGTCTCTCTACCTGCCTGTGATCTCTGTCTGTCAAATAAATAAAATCTTAAAAATAAAAAGACACATCTCCAAAGACAAGGGAAACCAAAGAGAAAATGAACTTTTGAGACTTCATCAAGATCAAAAGCTTCTGCACAGTAAATAAAGGAAACAGTCAACAAAACAAAGAGGTAATCCACAGAATGGGAGAAGATATTTGCAAATGACACTACATACAAAGGGCTGATATCCAGGATCTATAAAGAACTTCTCAAACTCAACACCCAAAAAACAGATAATCAAGTTAAAAAGTGGGCTGAAAACATGAGCAGACACTTCTCCAAAGGAGACACACAAATGGCTAACAGAAACATGAAAAAGTGTTCATCATCATTAGCCATCAGGGAAATTCAAATCAAAACCACATTGAAATACCACCTTACAGCAGTTAGAATGGCAAAAATTGACAAGGCAAGAAACAACAAATATTGGAGAAATTTTGGATAAAGGGGAACCCTCTTACATTGTTAGTGGGAATGCAAATTGGTGCAACCATTTTGGAAAACAGTGTGGAGGTTCCTCCTGAAGAGTATCTTTTTTTTTTTTTTAAAGATTTTTATTTATTTATTTGACAGACAGAGATCACAAGTAGGCAGAGAGGCAGGCAGAGAGAGAGAGGAGGAAGCAGGCTCCCTGCCGAGCAGAGAGCCCGATGTGGGGCTCAATCCCAGAACCCTGGGATCATGACCTGAGCCGAAGGCAGAGGCTTTAACCCACTGAGCCACCCAGGCGCCCCCTGAAGAGTATCTTAAGCTATGGTCTCCACCAAACCCATAGGTGGGCTTGCCAATTATTCTTCAGGAATTCCCCTAGGAGACACTTCAGAAGGTGTCACACATGCCACACACATAATATAATCTTGTTCTTGTACTGTCCACTAATTAAATCCTATAGCCGATGTCCAAAAATGGGATTTGATATCAGTGAACTTGTTTCATTTTACTCAGGGCTTACAGATTTTTGTTGTAATACTGGTTTTAGCCTTGTTTGTAATCCTCAACATGAGTTTGGAGCTGTAGACTGCACATTGGGAATTAAGGGTTCTATTTCAGGTTCTGTCTTTGGCCTTGGTCTTCATTTGAACTTGGGTAAATTCAGATCTCCTGGAGAGCAAGTTGTCCAGACAGAGAACAGTTAGCCATGGTTTACCTTGGATTTGAAATGTTTCCCCCTAGTGATTTATGTTTTGACGTGGTCTCATTTTATATAACCCCAAATAAAGACTCAGTTATTTCCCTTGGCCTCTTCAAAATCACCAGAGCTGCTTAGTCCATATATTCAAGTTTTGCAAAATTCCCCAGGATGTATCACCTTATATGTAATAAAGCAAGCTCTGCTTTGTCGATTAGCTTGGTGGTCCTTTGGGCCTCTTTTGGGATTTCAGAGCTTACATTCTCATAGTTAAATATGCCAAAACTGACAGATAGAAAATATGAATCAGCTCTTTAGAACAGAGAGGGTCCCTGAACTCACTTCTTAGAAGTTCAGCTCTGAGATCTACATCTTTCCATAATGAGCTATTCATTGTTTTGCACCTCACCCAGTGCTCCATGCAATACATGCCCTCCATAATACCCACCACCAGGCTTACCGAGTCCCCCACCCCTTTAACCCTCCAAACCCTCAGTTTGTTTCTCAGAGTCCACAGTCTCTCATGGTTCATCTCCCCCTCCAATTTCCCCCAACTCACTTCTCCTCTCCATCTCCCAATGTCCTCTGTGTTATTCCTTATGCTCCACAAGTAAGTGAAACCACATGATAATTGACTCTCTCTGCTTGATTTATGTCACTCAGCATAATCTCCTCCAGTTCCGTCCATATTTATACAAAGGTTGGGTATTCATCCTTCCTGATGGAGGCATAATATTCTTGTATATATGGACATAATACTCTTATATATATCTTCTTTATCCATTTGTTTGTTGAAGGGCATCTTGGCTCTTTCCAGTTTGGCTATTGTGGACATTGCTGTTATGAACATTGGGGTACATATGGCCCTTCTTTTCACTACATCTGTATCTTTGGGATAAATACCCAGTAGTGCAATTTCTGGGTCATAGTGTAGCTCTATTTTTAATTTTTTTTTTTTTTTTTTTTTAGGAATCTCTACAGTGTTTTCCAAAGTGGCTGTACCAACTTACATTTCCACCAAGTGTAAGAGAGTTTCCCTTTCTCCACATCCTCTCCAGCAATTGTTGTTTCTTGCCTTGTTAATTTTTGCCATTCTAACTGATGTAAGGTGGAATCTCAATGTGGTTTTGATTTAATATTTGTGCAAAGGAAACTATGATGTTACTGAGTGTCTGATCTTCCCTATACACTCTAAATGACAAAATGTTAATATAATCCATTAATAAGCTTCCAAAGAATTGTAACAGCATTGTCTAGTGTGTATGTCTGTGTAAGGGTGAGTGAGTATATTACTGAGACAGTTTATATATAGAAGAGATACAAGAAGACCAGATAATTTGGACCATGATGATACCTCTCTGGTGCCTGGACAACTGTAGATAATGGATTTTTCTGATGCTTTGAAACTTTCATTATATGTTGGTATGGATGAATAACCCATAACACTGAGAAACAGGACAAGAATGGTTAACATCCTGGTCTTCATCCTTTAAGTCTTTGAGCTGATGTCACTCAGTTGTTGGATTACCTGTTCTTTGAAAACTCAAATCCATTTGTAGCTTGGCTTCTTCTAGAGAAATGTTTCTGATATCCTTAACACATTGTGATGGGCCCCATCACAGCCACCTTCAAAGATTCCATCGTTGTTCAATTTTGGATGACTTTCTTACTATAGGCCCAAGTGACCAATCATTATTGATGTCCTGGCAAGCATATTGCTGACATTCTACAGATTAAATAGTATTTAGATATGATGATTCAGGTAGTCTGCTTTGAATTTGAAGGAGCATGTTTTTACCTGCTGAATATGGGGGGATCTGTACATACTCAGGAATGACAGTAAAGTTAAAAAGCATTTCATATCACCCTTTCCTTTCCTGTTGATTTTTATAAAGCTGTTTAAAAAAAAAACAACTTTTGGACCGCTTCAAGGAAGCCCATTCTTCCCCTCAAATGTCAAACTTTCTTTTCAAAGGAGTATTTCTTTGATAAATGTAGTATTTATTTGATCTCTGACTACACAATGTAGTGAAGTGGAGAGATTCAGATAATTCAAATGGTAAATGAGGTTTTCCCCTCAATTGTCCAAATATTTTAGGTGAATGTGTTAAAAAATTTTTGTCTGACATTATCTAGATCAAGAACTCAATTCTATATAGGGTGCCTGGGTGGCTCAGTTGGTTAAGTGTCTGCATTCAGTGCACGATCCTGGTAACCCTGAGTTGTGCACCTCACTCAGTGGGATATATGCTTGTCTCCTTCTCCCTCTCCTCTTCCCTCCTGCTTGTGCTTGCTCTCTCTCTCTCATGCTCTCTATCTCAAATAACTAAATAAAATATTTTTGTTTAAAAAGAACTGAATTCTCCATATTACTTTACATAAGCATAGGATGCATATATCTTTTGTTAAGGGTTATTAACCATAAAAACCCCAGAATTGGCATTTCAATTCATTTTTTATTCCAGTTTCCTGTAGAAAGAGAATTCAGCAATGCATTCTGTGTTCCTTCTTTACCCCCTTATATTCTCAGAAGCAGCTGCTATTGCCTTGGCCAAAATACAGCATTTATTTGCTGATTTGAGGGACATTTATGTCCAAAGTTGGCTGAGCTGTGGGAAGGTTGAGCTTCTTGGAGTACAAGGCTATAAACCATGGTTCATGGTCCTGTGAGGCACCTGTGAACAGAACACCCTTGCTAGTCTGTAAGCACAGACCCCTGGTTTTCCACTGACCACAGTCTAAAACCAGAAGAGGCTATGGTGGTTTTAAGTACAACTGAAGTGGGTAGACTAATCCAGGCCTTCACACACAACTTTCATGAAGCCAGGAGTCTCTTCTAGACTTCTTCAAAGATCTAGAGACTCATTGCCTATACATGCTCATTTGCCTGACTAACCTTTGGGCTTAACTAGGGAAAGAGGGACATGGTCTTGGTCAAAACAACATTTCTGGACTCCTCCATTCTTTATAGTTTGACCCAAATCCCATTCACTCACAAAGACTTAACTGCTGGCACTAAGTTAAGGAGCAAGCTGTCTTCTATGCTTCCTGCCTTGGGTAAACTGACATGGTGCAACTTTATACTGTCCTGAGAGCTCTGCTAACAAATGGGAGAACTCTGACAATGGTGCAGTTGGAGGCACCACATCTATGATTTAAGTCTCTGTTTTAAAACCTTCAGTGGCTCATGATCTAAAATTTCCTTTGTGATCTAGTCCCAGTCAACTATTCCTATCTTATCTCTAACCACTGCTTGCCTTTTATTTTATATGCCAGATATTCTAAACCACCCAAAGTCTCCATAGTCACCAAACAAATCCATGGTATTTCTTGCCTTTTTTTTTTTTAAGATTTTATTTATTTATTTGTCAGAGAGAGAGAGAGGGAGCGAGCACAGGCAGACAGAGTGGCAGGCAGAGGCAGAGGGAGAAGCAGGCTCCCCGCCGAGCAAGGAGCCCGATGTGGGACTTGATCCCAGGATGCTGGGATCATGATCTGAGCCGAAGGCAGCCGCTTAACCAACTGAGCCACCCAGGCGTCCCTGCCTTTTGGTTTTTAACTGTTCTTTCTATCTGAAATGCCTTTTCCTAGCCAATGCTCAACATCTTCCTCCCGCATCACCCTTTATCTCCTGTCTAATTTTTATAACTTTTTTTTTTTTGTAATTTCCAAAGATAGTCCTCCCTGAACCTGGTCAATCAAGCTTCATCTCTGTTAGTGAATGTACACATTATACACTGTCTTATAACTGTCTGACTATATGACTGTTTTCCCCCATTAGACTCTGAATTCCTTTAGAGTAGATATCAAGTCTCTTTTACCTTTGTTTTTCTGATGTCTGTCTCAGAG
Organism: Taxidea taxus jeffersonii; assembly: GCA_003697995.1. NCBI lineage: Eukaryota > Metazoa > Chordata > Mammalia > Carnivora > Mustelidae > Taxidea > Taxidea taxus. The sequence goes on along the minus strand of ML100959.1, from coordinate 24,524 downwards.
GCTGGAGCATAGTAGGCACTCAAAATTAATGCTGAATATGCTGAGTGAATAAATAAGTGTTCCCAGATGGGTAGTAGACAATGCTTTTTGGTCGGGAGTTGTATTTAATGGTGGGCAGAGAATAAACATCACAATAATAACAATAATAATAGTTGTGTTCTATCTAAGAAGCTATTATCTCATAAGTGTTTTTCATATGTGTAACTTGCAATAATACTATGATGAAGATACCAGAATTATTCCTATTAAAACATAAGGTGATGATTATGATGATAGCAATTATGAAAGAATTTTAAAAAACATAAGAGAACCACATAAGAAAGAAGTTAAGTGACTTTCTTAAGATCACACATAATTGGGGTGCCTGGGTGGCTCAGCCCTCTCCTCCCCACTCAGGTTCTCTCTGTCTCTTTCTCTCAAATAAATAAATCAAATCTTAAAAAAGGGGGGGGGCACACATAATCACAAAGAGTAGAGCCTGAAATTACTCTCTAGTGCTAATCATAATATGTTAAATCAGTGACATCTTACAATCTGGAGATAGGTGTAGAAACTGGCCGTATTGGTGACCAATTGAAATCCCCTTAAATGCAATTAGACTTTGAATTACTCTGCTGGGAAAACTAAAGGCAATAGAATCAAGAAATACTTCATTTCAGTTTGGGGGTGGCAGAGTCCATGTACACATGGGCTCCAAAGGCAAGGACAGCTTTTTAATCTGGCATTAAACTATCAGAAATTTCTTCTAAGAATTATTACTGAGAAGAGTAGTTGATGCATAATACTGCCTCTAGAGTATTGCTTGGTCTTGATGTGCCTTCCAAATCATCAAAGAAAATTGAAATTATGTTCATTTTAAGTTTAGTATTGCCTGTCTTACTGTCTTCAAAGTTTTTGTTAGTAACCTCTGAATAACATAGATCCTCTAAACTATCTTAAATATTTTAATAACCAGAACCTCCCCCAAGAGAAAACTTATTATTATTTCAAATCTGGTTATTTTTACTTAAAATATATGTAGGTATTGATGTAATTTCTAAAATGCAAATTCTTAAGAAAATATGAGTTCATAGTAGCTTTTGATTATTATATGTTTTTTCAATTAATGGATAAGATTTACTCATTTGTAAGTATTTACCAAGCACTTACCAGGTGTACAGGCATTGTGTTGGGTACTGGAGTTACAGGTATACTCAAAACAGATACAGTTCCTGCCCTTCTGTAATGAGGGATTCCATGAAAGTCTTTGATGTTAAAGAACTGAATTCTGATTCCCAAAGATGAATGAATGCTATAATGGTTAAGTCTAAGACTCCATGGTTAAGACAAAGTACAGAAAAAGAGGTGGGGCAAAGATTAACAAGACAGGAAACAACAAATGTTGGAGAGGAAAAGAAAGAGGAACCTCTTACACTGTTGGTGGGAATGCAAGCTGGTACAGCCACTTTGGAAAACAGTTTGGAGATTCCTCAAAAAAAAAAAAATAGAAGTACCCTATGACCCTGCAATTGCACTATTGGGTATTTACCCTGAAGATACAGATATAGTGAAAAGAAGGGCCATATGCACCCCAATGTTCATAGCAACAATGTCCACAATAACCAAACAGTTGAAAGAGCCAAGATTCCCTTCAACAGATGAGTGAGTAAAGAAGATGTGGTCCATATATACAATGGAATACTATTCAGCCATCAGAAAGGATGAATACCCAACTTTTGCACCAACATGGATGGGCTGGAAGAGATTATGCTGAGTGAAATAAGTCAAGCAAAGAAGGTCAATAATCATATCATTTCACTTACTTGTGGAGCATAAGGAATAACATAGATGACATTATGAGAAGGAAAGGAAAATTGAATTGGAGGAAATCAGAGGGGAGATGAACCATGAGAGACTGTGAACTTTGAGAAACAAACTGAGGGTTTTAAAGGGGTTGGGGGTGGGGGATGGGTGAGCCTGGTGGTGGTTACTAAGGAGGGCACATATTGCATGGAGCACTGGGTGTGGTGCATTAACAATGAATCTTGCAACACTGAAAAAAAAGTGCAAAAAAAAAAAAGGTGAGATTTGACTTAGAGACTGGGAAGCAAGAAAGTGTGGTGATCATGTGGGATGGATAGGTAAGCAAGAGGCATATGGTCTTGTAATGGGATACATGCTTTGTTCATATATTGGGGGCCAAAGAAGTTTAGGCATTATCCTGTAGAATGGATGGAAAATAGAATTTTGTCTATATGCCAACACACTGGTAGTGTTTGCTTATAGAGCCACTTGGGGGCTTTAAAAGGCCCTTTCAGGATTTCAGCAAAAATAGTGTAAATGACTTTTGATATCCTCTGATTGTTGGAGGAAGAATGGAAACTCCAGTGAATGAATGTGTTTGCCACTCAATCTGTGAAAAATGGAAAACCATGAATCAATGAATATTCACTGATCATCTTCTATCACTTGGATAAGGTATTGCTCAGAACTGGGCTTGGCACTATGGGAAATTAAAGAGGTATAACTGTCTATTGTCTGAGTACCTATAATATTAGACATTGTTTTTACAATATAGCTGTGAAGAAGTATATCTATGGGATAGCCAAATTTCAGTACAGTTTCAAGAAGAAATCTTGACTTGACTTTATGCATCAGGCTTTTATGTATGGAAAATATGTTAGTTTCCTGTAGGACAATTCAACAGCAATGATGGAGAGCTAGAGAGAGCTCTTGCAACATCGCTTAAACGTCTGGTGACAAGACATAATCAGGGCATTGGGGAGGGAGGTCAACAGCCTGAAACTATTATCCAGGCAGGCACTCAGTATAGTGCTGGCCAAGCAAAGTACACATGAAGAAGTATGGGTTATGAATTAAGTTCTTAGGGTCTCCAATTCCCTTCTCACTAAGAACCTTCGAGTCAAGGGTCCAAAGTGGAATTGGCTATGGATTGGCAGTTCACTTAGACCACTGGAGAGCTGGGATTTATTTTCTTTAAAGTTTTCTCCAAGACATGTTTAATAGGCAGATGTAAACCTATATGTTCTCCTTCCAACAACTCTTGGATCCTTGTGTTCCTTGATGCTTGCAATGCTTTCCCAGGGTGTCTTTAGCAACATAATCTTTACTTTGCTGAAGGATAAGGGCCTTTGGCTTGCATGCTTTCCCACCACCCTGTCAGTTATTACGTCTGTTTTCTTGAAATGTCTTGCTCCAGATTGTTTATTTATTATGGGCCTTGTGGTCAGCTGCAAACATAGTTTGCAGCCTTTTTTCAGTAACATTTATTGTTTTCATCTGATTAAAGAAAAATACATGCCAAGAGTTGAAAAATTGAAAAATACAGGGAGGTATAAAAATGAAAATTCAGATTACTCATAATTCCATCATACAGAGCTAATTAGTATTTGCATTTTGGAATATTTTCTTTCAAGCTTTAATATATATATGTGTATATATATATATATACATATATATGTATATATATACATATATATATATAATAGTGTGCAGAGAGAGAGAGAGACAGAGACAGAGACAGAGAGAGAGTAAACATGTTTTCATGTCTTTGTAAACAAAAATTTAATGGCTATATAATTTTGATTTATTCTGATTTTTTTTTCATTTTAACTAACATCAGTACCTCTATCTTTATATTTCTTTAGGAATAGTTTTCCATAAACATAATTAGAGTATCAATTGTATAAATATTTTTAATGATGACTGATACAAATACACCAATTTAAATTTCCACAGGCATGATAATGCTAGTGTTGTTTCACTATACCTTATTACAATTGTATATTATTAATTTCAATTTGAGAATTTAGTAGAGCAAAATGGTTTTATTCTTATTTTAAATCACATTTTTTGATTACTAGTTAATTTTATAACCTTTAATAGAGAAGTGATTCCAGAAATCTTGGTCCTTAATTTTCTGTATTTAACTTTATTTATATTCCATTGATGTTGAGTTCCTGGTTTCCTTAAGTAGAGCCTCTGTACATTTTTTTTGATCCATAAGACAGGTTAACTCTCTGCACTACATGTTTTCTCTTCACTCAACAATCATGTAGTCATGAAATATTTATTGAGAATATACCATATTTTAGACATCTGAATCTGGAGATAGAAAGTTGAAATTTTTTAAATTTTTATTTATTTTTTAAATTTCTTTTCAGTGTTCCAGAATTTCATTGTTTATGCATCACACCCAGTGAGAAAGATGAAATTTGAGGGTCCCTGGTCTCTAGAATCTCATAGTATAGAGTCAACATACACACATAACCTGAGAAATAAAATACAGTGTTTCAATGCCATGCAATTGATACCTAGTCATTTTCTTTAGAAAGCTTAGACTCTTATTGGCTATACAAAACAGTATAAAATTTATTATCATTTTATAATACAGTAAGTAAGGAGCAGCTTAAGATAGTGGCTAAAGACATGTCTCTGAAGCCAGTGTCTGGGTCACATTCTGTCTTGATCACTAACTAACTGCACTCTGTGAATATGGGTAGGCAAATTAGCCATTTTGTTCATCAGTTTCCTCATTAGGAAAATAGAAGCAATAACAGTGTTGTTTCATAGATTCATGAAAAGGATTTAGAAGAAGACCTTATACATAGTGAGTGATCAATACACGCTTCATTTTATTTTAAGAGATATGATATAGAAAGCACAATTTGTGTTATTGGAATGTGTAAGAAGGGGTTTTGATCTACACTTACAGAGCAGGAGTTGAGGTGTGTATGTCAAGGAAGTTGCCTTTGGAGAAAGAAGCATTTACCTAAAATCTGAAAGACAAGTAGGCAGTATGACACCTTTGGGAAAGTACAATAGAGTTTTTAAGTGTGTGAGAGTGTAGTTTCCGTAAAGAGGGAACAACATGTGCAAAGCCTCAGAAAAAAGATAATGAGTGGCTTTCAAAGAATTAGGTGAAGTTCAGTGTGATTGGAATATAGTTTGAGGGTCTTTCAGTTGTCTATTGTTGTTTACAAAACCACCTCAGAATTCAGTGGCTTTAAAATACAGTGGTTAGGAGAACAACAATTCAAATAACTGTGAAATTTTCATTAGAAACCATGAAACTAAAAAGGAGTGAAACAACCTCTTTAAAGTGATGATAGAAAAGAACTATCAACCAAGAATTCAATATCCAGCAAAAATACCTTTCAGGAATGAAAATGAAATAAAAGCTTTCTCAGACAAAAGAAAATGGTGAGAATGTGTCACCAGCAGACCTATTCTAAAATAAATGCCAAAGTAAGTTGAAGGAAAATCATACCAAAAACTTGAAACTTCAAGAATGAAGGAAGAATAAGAGCAATGGTAAATAGCTGGATAGCATAAAAGACTTTTTTTCTCATCTTAAAATTCTTTAAAACTTTGTATGACTATTGAAAGGAAAATTTATAACATTGCCTGATGAGATTTTCAGTATAGGTAGATGTAATATATATGACAACTATGACATGGAAGAGGAAAGTAAATGTATCTATTTGTTTTGTAGGGTTTACAGCAATTACTTAGAGTGGTAAAATACTAATTCTGAGCATCCTGTGAAAGGCTATTAGTGAATATTGTGATTTCTAAAAAAATAATACAGAGATATGTCCATGAAGCCAATAAATAACACAGAGAACATTGGGAGGAGGAGAGGAGAAGTGAGCTGGGGGAAATTGGAGGGGGAGATGAACCATGAGAGACTGTAGACTCTGAGAAACAAACTGAGGTTTTGGAGGTGAGGAGGGTGGGAAGTTGGGTGAGCCTGGTGGTGGGTATTAAGGAGGGCAGGTATTACATGGAGCACTGGATGCGATGCATAAACAATGAATCTTGGAACACTGAAAAAATAAAATAAAGTTTAAAAAAATAAAATAAAATGAAGTAAAAGCAGTCAAATAATTTTTAAAAAAGGAAAGGTGAAAACAGAATAAAAAAGGGGGGGACTAACAGGAAACAATAAAATAGACATAAATCTGACCACATCAAGAATTGCATTAAATCTAAATCAGTTAAAAGATAGAGATGGATTTTTAAAAAAAGACAAATTATATGCAATTTATAATAAATTCACTTTAAATATAATAACATAGAAAGGCAAAAAGTAAAATGATAGAAAACATAAAGATAAGATAAAATGATAGAAAACAAAAAGAAAGTTGAAGTGACAATATTAATATCAAAGTAGACTTTCAAAGAAGCAAAATTGCTAGGGGAAAAAATATTCCACAATGAAAAAGAGGTCAAGTCACTAAGAAGACATAACAATCTTAAATATGCACATGACAAAAACAGAGCATTAAAATACATGAAGCGAAAACTGATAGAATTTTTTTTAAGATTTTATTTATTTGTTATAGAGAGAGAGAGAGAGTGAGCACAGGCAGACAGAGAGGCAGGCAGAAGCAGAGGGAGAAGCAGGCTCCCTGCCGAGCAAGGAGCCCGATGTGGGACTTGATCCCAGGACGCTGGGATCATAACCTGAGCCGAAGGCAGCTGCTTAACCAACTGAGCCATCCAGGTGTCCCAAAAACTGATAGAATTAAAAGACAGATAGAAAAATTCTCAATTATAGGAATCTTTAATATTTTTATCAATAATTAATAAAACAATTAAAGAGAAAATATAAAAATATAAAAAGGAAGAATATAGTCTACTTGAAAAACACTATCAATCACTGCATACCCTACAAGAATAAAAGAACAATAAAAGAATTTTAAAAAATAATGTTATGCCTATAAATTTCATATCTTAGATAAAATGAACCAATTCCATGAAAAACACAAACTGCCAAAACTCATACAAGAAGAAATATAAAATACAAATAGTCCTATATCTATTTTTAAAATTGAGTTTGTGAGTAAAACCTTCTAGGAAGGAAAACTCCAGGCCAGATGGTTTCACTGGCAAATTTTTCCAAATATCTTAGGAGGAGATAAGACCAAAAAAACAAAGATAATGGAACACTTCTCAACTTCTTTTATGTAGCTACTGTTATTCTAATAGCAAGATCAAACAAAAATATAAGGAGAGAAAAACTATAGACCAAAATCCCTCATGAACATAAGTGCAAAAATCTTCAACAAAAATATTTAACACATCAAATTCAGCCATTTCTTTAAAAAATGGTTATCGGGGTTTGTCCAAAACAAAACAAAAACATTCTTTGGACAGAAAAGCTCTGATTCATATTACTTGCCAGTTTCCATGTCAGTTTCCATATTCTCACAATGGCAAATGGTAAGCGACCCACATGAAGCTACTAATCACAGAACTGGAAGGATATATACATAGTCGGCTCTCATGACCCAGTGGAAGCTAGCTTCATAACCCCTGTCTCAAAATTTGGTCTTTGTCATAAGGAAATGTTTTGAAGCTTAAGCAGGAAGATATTTGACTTTAGAATAATTCCTCTTGCTTCAGACTAGAAAATGGATCAGAAGTGGGCAAGGTTAGAGCCAGAATGACCACTTATGAATTGCTCATTAGCATTCCTAATAAGTGGCCATGGCCGAGAGCTGGGTTGTGAAGGCTGGAATGGGGAAAATGGACACTTGTAAACAATTTTTACGATGAAAGCTCAATGGGGCATCAAATTGGCTGTAGGGTGTGAGGCAAAATATAGGAGCCATACATCCCACCTAGGAAAGTCCTTGTCATTATTTTTTATTTTTTTAAAGATTTTATTTATTTATTTGATAGACAGAGATCACAAGTAGGCAGAGAGGCAGAGAGAGAGAGGAGGAAGCAGGCTGTCTGCAGAGCAGAGAGCCCGATATGGGGCTCGATCCCACGACCCCGGGATCATGACCCGAGCCAAAGGCAGCGGCCCTAACCCACTGAGCCACCCAGGCGCCCCCCTTGTCATTATTTTTGATAAGCACGGGCACACACTCTTCATGGAACCATTTTATTTTTTCGTAATTCCTCACTTCCAGTGACAATAGGTAGTTGTTAATCTATGGAACAACACTGGTGTTTTTAAAAGTTTTACTCAAAATGAAACTCCAGCCCTTCATGCTTTTTCAGTTAGCTGCATATCTAAGGTTCATTACTGAATGCCTTCTTGCACCATGCACTATTTTAGGTATTTGAGATATAATACTTAATAGAAATATATTCCCTTCTTTGTGGAACCTATATTCTGGCTGTGGGATGAAGGGAAGGCAGAATATAGAGAGTAAACATAGTATGAAAGTAAGTGATATAGAATGGAAGAGAGTGAAGAGTGTTTTATAAAACAAAGATGTGGAGCAGGTTAAGGAAAGTTTAGGAGTGATGTTGAGCAGGATTGTAGAATTAAATATGGTGGTTATAGACAGACTCACTAGCAGTAACACTTGAACAAAATCTTGGGGAGATGGAAAAGCTACCATCAGCCACTTTATTCCTGTCATTGAGATCAAATATGTACCCCCTTGGTATACTAGTCTCAACTACATTTCTGTAGTCATTGTGCTGTGTTACAAAGTCAAAATTCTTCCCTCACTCTCCCAGTTTTCTGTGACCTATTGGAAAGGCAGGGCTAGGTCACTTTTTCTGTTTCTTTGGTATTCTGAGCATCCTTTGACAAAAGAACTGTCCCCAGAGAGTCATGGGTGCCTCCTTCCTTGGCTAGTTTTCACACTGAACTGAGAACTCCTCAGGGATTTTGACTGTCCTATTTAATTTTGTATTCCAGTGCCTGTAGCACACCTGGCATACAGGAGGTACCCAACAAATATGCTTTTCAATAATTGATTAATAGAATAGTCTAAAGAGTTTTTCACTGATAAGTAATGCCAAAATTTGAAATGAACTCTGATCGTAGGATTTGATAGGAAATGATAAGTTTAATTGTCTGATTTTATTATCATGTCTTTGTCCCCCTCATGTGTTTTTGTCACTTCTGTTTAAGCAGCTATGAAATTGCAGATCAAAAATAGTATTCAAGTTTATGCCTGTGTGTAAAAAGCCCATTGTTGTGCATGTGTTTCTGTGCTATTAAACTAATACTAGATGTACAGTTTCTTTGGCAAGAAAGAGAAGATGTGCAATTGTTCTGTCTGGGTATGAAAATGCTAGACACTTTACCAGTGCTTAGTTAGAGAGACCATCCAGAAGTTAGAAACATTTCAAAACATTCTTTTTGAGAGAGAGAGAGAGAGAGAGAGTATTTATGAGTGGAGGCAGTGGCAGAGGGAGAGGGAGAGAGAAAGAATCTAAAGCAGGCTCCATGCCTAGTGTGGATCATGATGCGGGACTTCATTTCATGACCCTGAAAGCATGACCTTACCCAAAATAGTCAGATACTTAACTGAGCCACCCAGGCACCCCTAGAAACATTTCTAAAACTAAAGTTTTTGTTTACTTATTTTGTGTCTTCTTTTTGAAGGGGAAGAAAAGGAATAAAGAACTTTTTGCAATGACTGAATTGCTTGAACTACTTACGGTAGATAGGGTTCATCTTTGTGTTTTGACCTTCAGAGATAGAAATTTAATGGTGCTATGAAATGACTAAACCCACACACATACACCCATGCATACAAGTACTAATGAGGACTGGGAAAGAAAATGTAAAGACAGGATGACTTGAATGATGGCTGCCACAAGTACATATACTGAGCAGAGGAATTGGCTGACTGTGGATCTGATATCTGTTAACAGAGCATTTTATAGGTCTTAAGAAAGCATGCCTAAAGCATCCATTAGGGACCAAGAAAACATTTCTCTTGGAGGAGGAGATTGTATGGCCTGAGCACCCCCTAGTCTTGTCAGAGTTTCAAAGGAATGAAAGAAAAATGAATGAATGAAGAAAGGTCTTAGAGTTCCACATAAAATAATTCTTCTGAGTAATGGTCTGAGGAATTAGTTCCAAGATGAATGGTGAAATATTGATTCTTGGTATCTTAATGGAGTTTCCACATCAACACTGTTCCAGCAATCAAGATATCCATTTATTCATTCAAGTAGTCTTCACTGACTGCTCTGTATTACCAGGCACTAGAAACTGGGAAACACGGAGGTGCATAGGACACATTCCCACCCTCTTAGAACTCATAGTAAACAAATGAATTACAATATGATGTACAAAATGCCAGGATGTGAGTGTGAACATAGTGCTTTAGGATTGCCAGAAGTGGCAACCACCTTTGAATGAGGGATCCAGGGAAGAGTTCAGGAAGGGTGATGTACATTGATCTGTGTCTTGAAGGAGTGGGCATTGGCCAAGTGAAAAATGACAAGAAGATTGAAAGGGGCATTCTAGACTAAAGCAGCCTACGCAGGGCACAAAATGGTGAAAAGTCCTACTCTGGTCAAAGAGTGATATGACAGTAATAATGTCTTAAGACAAAATGTGTGGAGAAAGTCAGGAAGGGAAAAAGGAGATGAAAGAACAATGGAATTTCAGATCCAAGGGGATGGAAAATATGATTAAGGAAGTATTGTTGTACCAATCAAGGTGTCTGGAGTCTGAAAAGCATTGGAGGCATTTCCATAATTATCCTGATACTTGTCATTTATTAATACTTAGTTTTCTAAGCTAGGCCAGATTTAGACATGCAGGTGGGAGAGTGGGTGCAGACATAGGAAAGGGAAGGTACCAATTATTGTGATGCCTACAACCTGAAAGGTATTTGCAAAAGTGGTGGTACAGGTATAGGATTATCAGTATTGCCCTCATGAGTAGGAAGTATATGAGTTAACAAAAACAGAAGGGAAAGTAGCACTAGTGGGCAGTTTTAAAGAATGTGGCTGGAGCTCGACTCCTGTGATATTTAAAATTCTAGCCCCTTTAGCCCTGACAGGGAAGCAAGTTCCTGTTCCTTTTAAAAGGTCAGTCCCTAGCATCTGGTACCTGACAATTAGAACTCCTCGACCCTAATGGGGGCAGAAGGTAGTGAAGGTAAGACAACTAAAACCAGTAAGTAGAAAATTCTCTGATTCTCCCATTGGCATGTTGTATTATTCTTTGCTACAGATCTCAAGCTTTATGCCTCCCAATAGTGCCAAAAACCAGTCTTGCGTGTTGTATGTCCCCACTTTCATCCCTCCCATTTCCCCAGAACGAAAGTGGGAAGATGGAAATAATTTAGAACAGTGCTTCTTCCACTGTGGTCAGAGGACTGTGGGAATGCTATGGAATTTTTAATTGTTTTCTTCCGTCAAGGATAACCTTGAGAAACATGATTTTGCCAGTTAAAAATAAAATGATCATTTTTTCACTGAAAAATCAAAAGTAGGTGCATGATATGAATTTTCTTTTCTGTTTTTTGTTAATTTAAATTTAATTAGCCAACATACGGTACCTCTTTATTTTTTGATCAAATGTTCAATAATTCATTAGTGTGTATAACATCCAGTGCTCATCACATCACATGCCCTCCTTATTGACCATCACCAAGTTACCCCATCCACCCACCCACCTCCCTTTCTGGAGCCCTCCATTTGTTTCCCAGTCAAGAGTCTCCTATGATTTGTCTCCCTCTTTTCTTTCTTCCATTTCAGTTTTCCTTCCTTTCTTCTATTGCCCTCTGCACTATTCCTTATGCTCCACATATGAATGAAACCATATGATAACTGTCTTTCTCTGACTGATTTTTTTTGAATATTTATTTATTTAAGAGAGAGAGAGTGCATAAGCAGGGAAGAGGGACAGAGAGAGAGGGAGAGAGAAACTCAAGCAGACTGACCTGATGCAGAGCCTGACTCAGGGCTCCCTCTCAAGACCCTGAGATCAGACATGAGCTGAAACCAAGAGGAGTCAGATGTTTCAACCTATTGCACCACCCAGCTCTGTGAAATGAGTTTTCTTAAGTCAGAATTTTGAAAACTCAAGTCCATAGATTCAGAGGATGCTATAATAAATAAATCCTTGGGTATCAGAAATATTTTTTTTCCTTTAAAAGAGAAGTCAGCAAACCATGGCCCACACACTACATCCCACTCTCTACCTGCTTTTGTGAATTCAGTTTTACTGGAGCTTAGCTACAATACAAATATTTATGTATTTTCTGTGGTTACTTTCTGGCTACAAAGAGTAGTCTCAAGAGAGAATGTATAGCCCACAAAGTCTAACATCTCTACTATTTGGCCTTTTATAGACAAATTAGCCTATCCCTGCTTTCAAAAATGCTTTATATCACTGAGATTTAAGATATACTGACCCAGGCATCAAATGCTTATTAGCTGTTCAGGGTTAGAGTTATGTGGTTTTGAAATCTGTCATTCTGTGCACAGGCTTTGGACCCTACAGATCTTGTCTCACATCTAGGCTCTATCATTTATTAGCCATCTGACTTCTGCTTTCTTACCTGTAAAAGGCATGAAATGAGGCATCTACTTCACACCAAAAACCCATGCTTAATCACCCCACTCAAATTTGGATTTTTGGGAATTGGTTCCTGGACACAGGAGTTCCAGTTGGTTGCACAGGCTTTTTCTGACCTTGAAACAAAGCAACCTGCACTTTACAAAGTCAATGGACTCTACGAAAGCCCAATGGCAAGATTTTACTGTTTTTAGTATGCCTGGGCCACATAAAAAGAACTCAAAAATGATAAATCACAGGTTTATTTGTTACTATTGTTATCTCCAAGACCTGCTTCTGTTTTGTGCAGAAATCCCTTACTACCTGAACTCTCATTACTCAAATATTTATGAAAGAAAAACCCCAAAATTAAAAAAAAACAGTATATACATGCCAGCAAAATTGTTCAACACCTATGATTATGGATGAATAGCATCACAATGTTTTGCTGTTGCCTCTCAGTTGTTTTAATAAAGTTGCATCTCATTATTTCAACATAATAGGTGTTACCACTGTCATCTTCCCCACATTAAGTGATGATGTCTCTTCGGAAAATGGAGAGCCTGTAAAGAAGTTGGTAGGTCTGAGATGATTTGGAAAGTCCACTCACTGGAAGAAAGATTGGAAAGTATAAAGTACAATGAAGAAAGTTGACTGCATAAAAATATATTTGTCATAATTTTGTCTACATCTACTATGAATACTTTTTTATGTGGGAGGAAATAAAAAGTTATTAAAGTACTTTTGGTTTATTTATTCAGAAGTCCTTATTAGAATACAGTATAGCTGCTTAGTGACATTTAGAGATGTTTGGGGGTTAAAGGACAACTGAATTATTATTATTATTATTATTAATTTTAAAAAATAAGGGACTAAAGGTTCCCATTATCTGAACATTTGCTATCCAACAGGTTTTTAGGAATGGATTAAATTCAGGTAAAGAGGCAGGCTTCCTTTGGGGAATTTAACTCCTATATTGTTCCCACCTGTGAGCTTCTCCCTTTCTCACTTTCCATGCTGCAAGCTTTGCCAAGCACCTCCCAAGAACTAGAATCATCATCTGTAGTGGTGGGTGGGCCTCTGCTCTCCAGGTGCCAGCTGTTTCTGCCTGTTTGCCTGGGTTTCCTGGCATAGTCTGCTCTTTTATTCTGCTAATTCTTCTCCTTTCCTCTTCCAAATGTGTCTCTTTTGAAGCTGTGCGTGCCTAGGCAGAAATCCCATCTTTTAGTCAAGCAAGTTCAAATATGCATGCTTGCCTGTTCCCAACATTCCCTTTCAATATGTTCCTTCCATGGGTCAGGACATGCTGTGCTGTGCCATGGATTTATCTGGTGTCCATTGCTTTACTGACCTACCACTGTTGTCTGCTGCCATATCTTCAAGGTGCTATTGTTCTGCACATGGATCTGAGCTCCCTCGAAGGTCCTATGCCCAGACCTGTTTTCCTATCTTCACTCCTCTCGGTGTTGGTTCTGATTCCAGATCACTGCTTTCCCAACTATCTATATCACCAACTGCAATGAACAGAGCAATGGCAAATCAGGGTCAGACACAAACCAGGCTACCTTTTTGGGATTTGTTTGCTTCTGCTCACCTTTGCTGGTTCATTTTAAACTGATATGTCCAATATAAAATGTTGGATAGAGAAACAGGGGTAGCTTGTGGGTAACATGATATGATATGTCTCAAGCTCTAATTCCCGTAATTATAAGTCAGATGCAATGATCTCACTCATGGACCCCAATCATGCAAAGCCTCTGTGACATGAAAAGTTTGGAAATCTAACTTTCTGTTTCTGCTTACTAGATGTGTGACCTGTCTGAGCCTCAGTTTCCTTTTTCATAAAGTAAGGGAGATAATGGCTACTTTAAAAGGCCATTACAAAGATGTAAAGAACCTCAAACAGTGTCTTGACCCAGTGATTGCACAATGCCAAGTAACTGTGTCTATGCCTTTCAGTGACCCTAGGATTTTTTTTCCCAGCATTTACTTCTTACAACTGCAATTGGCCCTAGATGTGCAGGGGTGCCTGGTTATTCTATTTTGGAGCTCCAGAAATGAGACAGTAGTGCGCCAAGATGTATCTAAAGTAGAGCTTATTCAGATGTGGGAAGATTATACCTGTCCCCTTTATCTGGGTTCCTTTCCTCCCTTCCTCCCACTGGTCTCTCTCTTTTGCCAACGTTGAATGGTCTTATGACTTGAAGCAAATGCTTTGTTCCAGACTTAGTTTTCCAATATCTCTTTAACTGTTTCCTGCTTGGCTGTCTTACCTTTTCAGCTAGAAAGGATTCTTTTGCCCTTTCACATAGGAAAAAAAAAACCCATGAACTTATAGAAAGAGTACCAGAATTAAAGTCAGAAGACTGAAACCAGTACAGGATCTACATCTTTATTAGTTGAGTGATCCTGGGAAGTAATTTTATTCTCTGCATGTTATTTTCTTTGACTCCCAGATTTTGAAAGTTGAAAAAGTCTATACAACTATTTACTAAAAGTCATTTCTCTTAACTGCCTTCAAGCTTTGCATTTTCCTGAAAAATGGATAGAAGCTCAATAATATACTTGGTGGATGAATTGAAGAAAACCTATGATGTTCTAATTCACTCAAAGTAATTCAGGTTTGATTTACCAAATTAATGTGTTGACTGGAGAGGGAGGCTAATGCATGAGAAATATCTCAAATTCAAGGACCCCTGTCTATTCATCTCAAAGTTGGGTTCCTTTATTCCCTCTCCACACACCTTCCTAAGAGTGAATGAGACCTTTAGAAGCTTTATTCTTTCCTTCTCATGGTAGCTGTTCACCACTAACTTCAGAGTTTTAGCACTCTGAAGACTGAAGAGTTGGGAATGGTTTTCTAAGTGGCACAGACCAAATGAGCCTTTTCAGGGAGCTCAGTGGGTGAAAATTCCATCTGCTTTCTCTCTTTGTGTGAGGGAGTCAGTCCCCAAGTGACTAACCTCTCCAGAGGAGCTACACCCATCTCCCAGAACCCACATCATTCCTGTCTAGCTTAAGGCTCACTCTGCATCCACTCTGCCTCCTTCCTCATCAATTCCCCCAATCTTTCTCCACTTACTGCTTCACTGGTGGTCTGGGCTGTGTGGCCCAGATGTTTTCCCCAAGCGATTAGAGGGTTACTTTTCAAGTCTCTTCGTAGAGCAGATGTTCCCATTCATACCCCGCCCCTTGCACCCCCAATTGCTGAAAACTTTCTCTGCCCCAGAGAGCACATCGTGTTGCTGCTGTGTGTTTGATCAGGAGAGTACAGAGCGGGACCAAAAGAATAGCACGTTGAGCGGGAACAAGAGAATAGCACACTAATGACTGTTTGGCAGGCGAGCTCCTGGGTGTGTGTGTGTGTGTGTGTGTGTGTGTTCCTTCTCCCTTTGTTCCCATTACAGTTGTGAGCAGATGTTCTCAACTAGCCCATTGGCTGCTCTTTCTCTGGCCCCTTACACCAGTGCTTTATCCCAGTCCCCCACTTCAGGCTAATCACAATCTGCCCAAGACTGTAGTATCTTTCTTTGATTAGAGACAGCCCCATTCCCTTTACTTTATCTGGCACTTTGCTTGCACAGCCTGGGAGATCTCTATTAGACAAAGAAACTTGCTCCTACCTATAGAGTTCAGTTACATATTGCTCCTTACCCTTTAATTAACTTGAATTATTTTATCTACCCTCTGCTTCCCTTTCCAATCCACCTTTCCTTCCTAGCTCCACTGGAACTATTGTAGATCAGCCATGCTCTCTCTTACCTCTAAGACTTTATGTGTGCCTTCTATTCTGTCTGGAGCATTTTCCCTTTTCTTTTCTTTTTGCTTGGTGAATTCTTATTCTTTGGCTCTTTGCCTAAGCATGACTTTCTCTTTGACCTCTGCCTGCCAAACATAAGCTTCTATAGAGCTCCTGTGTTAATTCCAACCCAGCCCTTATTTTTCTATACTATAGTTTGTCTTATTTGTTTCCATTTTGTCATTAATTTATTTTGCAAATCTGAACAAGTATTATTTCCACAGTATCAAACAAGAGGGTTAGAAGAGACTCAGATTCCTCTCTCTCTACCTTCCTTGGACAGTGTTCATTGAACATCTAGTCTGTGTTAAACACTTTGCTATATCTTGGAGTCAAAGACTAGGCAGGAGTTGTCTTGCCCTCAACTAAGCAAGTCCTATATGCAGACTTCCAAAGTAGCATGATGGTGTTATACTGGTGAGATATTCAGGAACACATGGAAAACTAACACACAATTAAAGTAACAAGCCATGAAGACAGAACACAGAAAGAATATGGCAAAGCTAGATTGGAAAACAAATTGTAAGCAAGAAATGGTTGAGAACAGGGATTGGCAAACTACTGCTCACCTGCCAAATTAATCCCTTCTGTGTGTTTCATAAATAAAGATTTATTGAAACAGAGGCGTGTCCATTCATTTACATATTATTTATGACTTCCTTCACAATGGGAGAGTTGAGTAGTTGTGGTATGTCCTCAAAGTCTAATACTTATTGTCTGGCTTTTTTATAGAGAAAGTGTGTTGACCCTTGGTCTAGAGCATGAATAATAAAAGTGGTCAAGAAAATTTTAGAAAAAATAAAAAGGGTGAAATTCCTCAAACAAATTTTAAAGTGTATTATAGAACTACTACTGTAATCAAAATAGTATAATATTGATTTGTCAAAGGGCGAATGGCTCACTGGGAGGAAAATAGGAAGTTAAAAATAAATTGTTTATAAAAGAATTTAATATATAATGAAGATGACATTTTAGCTCTATTTGGAACATAATTTATTTGTAAATAACATTAGAAAAATAAGCTATTCATTTGGAAAAAATATTTCCACTAGATTTTTAATATTCCTAACCTACTCCTCCTCTCCTCAAAATAAGCAATGTAGCATTGTTTTGCAGTCAATACTTATCTCTTTTCTTATCATTGTTTCTTGTTTTCCACTTCTTTCTAGGTTCAATTTTTGAATACTATGTTATAGCCTTTAGCAAATCTTTCTGATCAGGTGTGTGCCTAGTGAATTTTCTGTTTCTACATGTAAAAAAAAATCTTTATTTTACCCATAGTCTTGAATGGTATCTTAGCTAATTATAGAGTTCTGCTCTCACAGATCATTTTCCTTATCACTTCAAAGACATTATTTCATTGTCTTCTGACAAATTTTAGTGCTGACAAGAAATTTTCTACAGATCTAATTATGGAACTCATTCATCTATAAAAAAAACTATCTTTTGGTTTTTCTATCTTTTAATACATTTTCTTTGTCTTTGACACTCTGAAGCCTCCCATAGTGTGTTTAAATGAATATTTTATGTCTTTCTTCAATTTTAGAAAATTCTTAGTCATTATTACTTTAATGACCACCTCTTGCCCATTTCCCCAGTTTTCTCTCTACTGAGCTATTTTAGACATTTGAGTTTCACACTCTTTGTTTAATATATTTTAATAGCACTAACGTGTTTTCCAGCTCTGGGTGATTTGCTCTGACCCATTTTCCAATTTGCTAGCACTGTTTTCAGCTATATCCTCTCTGTACTATTGCTTAACCATCCATTGTGTGGGGGGTGTATGTGTGTGTGTGTGTTTAATTTTAATGACATTTTCCGTTTTATTTTATTTTTTAATTTTTTTAAAGATTTTATTTATTTATTAGAGAGAGAGAGCAAGCACAGGCAGACAGAGAGGCGGGCAGAGGCAGAGGGAGAAGCAGGCTCCCTGCCGAGCAAGGAGCCCGATGTGGGACTCGATCCCAGGATCCTGGGATCATGACCCGAGCTGAAGGCAGCCACTTAACCAACTGAGCCACCCAGGCATCCCGACATTTTCCATTTTAAAAATTTCTATGTTTCCAGAGAATAAGAACAAGAGCCACAAGCTCGGAGAAAATATTTGTAAGACATATTATAAAAAAAAACAAAAACCCTGCTATTTAAAATATACAAAAAACTCTTAAAAGTCAACAATAAAAAAGAAACAATCTGAGTTAAAAATGGGCAAAAGATTTGAACAGACATTTCACTAAAGAAGATGTAAAGATAAAAAAAATGAATGTATTATAAGATGCTCCACATCACATATTATCAAGGAAATGTGAATTAAAGCAACAGTGAGATGCTTCTATGTAACTATTAGAATGGCCAAAATCCAGAATACTGACTACACTAAATGTTAGCAAGGATGTGGAGCAACAGAAACTGCATTAATCGTCGATGGGAATAACTATACAGCCACTTTGGGAGACAGTTCGGCAGTTTCATAGAAAACTACAAATACTCTTGCTATATAATCTGGCAATTGCATGCTTTGATATTTACCTAAAAAAATTGAAAACTTACATCCATAAAAAATCTGCACACATATATTTATACAAACTTTATTCATAGTTGCCAAAATTTTAAAGCAACCAAGATGTCCTTCAGTAGGTGACCAAATAAACAAACTGTGGTACTTTCAGACAATGGAACAGAACGAGAGAAGATATTTGCAAATAACATATCTGATAAGGGGTTAGTACCCAAAATACATAAAGAACTTATAAAACTCAGCACTCAGAAAATGAATAATCCAATTAAAAATGGACAGAAGACATGAATAGACATTTTTCCAAAGACATACATACATTTTTCCAAAGACATACAGATGGACAACAGACATATGAAAAGAAGCTCAATATCACTCATAATCAGGGAAATACCAATCAAAACTACAATGAGATGTCACCTCATACCTGTCAGAATGGCTAAAATCAACAACACAAGAAACAATAGGTATTGGTAAGGATGTGGAGAAAGGGGAACATTCCTGTACTGTTGGTGGGAATACAAACTGGTACAGCCAGTATGGAAAACAGTATGGAAGTTCCTCAAAAAGTTGAAAATGAACTACCCTATGATCCAGCAATTGCACGACAAAGAATATTAAAATACTAATTCAAGGGATACATGCACCCTGATGTTTGTAGCAGCATTATTTATAAGAGTTAAACTATGGAAATAGGTCAAGTGTCCACTGAAGAATGGATAAAGAAGAGATTTATCCATAAAGAATGGATAAAGAGAATGGGTATATTACTCAGCCATCAAAAAGAATGAAATCTTGTCATTTACAATGGCATGGATAGAACTACAGAGTATTATGCTAAGCAACATAAGTCAATCAGAGAAAGACAAATACCATATGATTTTACACATATGTGGAATTTTAGACACAAAGCAAATAAGCATAGGGAAAAAAAGAGGAAAACCGAGAAACAGACTCTTCACTATAGACAGCAAACATTTTGGTTGCCAGAGGGGAGTCTTGGATGGGGGGTGGGTTAAATAGGTGATGGGGATTAAGGAGTACAGTTGCTGTGATGAGCATTTGGTGATTGTATGGAATTGTTAAATCACTATATTGTACACTTATGCTAATATTATGCTCTATGTTAACAGACTAGAATTTAAATAAGAACTTAGAAAAAAGAAATGAGTCAGGAAGAGACATGAAGGAAACTCAAATGTATATTACTAAGTGAAAGAAGCAATCTGAAAAAGCTAGAAACTATATGATTCCAATTTTATGACAGTCTGGAAAATAGTTTAATCAACTATGGAGACAGTAAAAAGAATGATGATTGCTAAAAGTTGGGGGAGGGAGGGATTAATAGGTGAAACACAGAGGATTTTTAGGGCAGCAAAACTCTTCTGTATGATACCATAAGGGAGAAGACATGCCATCCTATATTTTTCAAAATCCACAGAATGTACAACACCAAGAAAGAACTCTAATTTAAATTATGGGTGAATTTTGAAACACTGAAATGAAATAAAATAAAATAAATTATGGGTGATAATGATGTATCAGTGTAGGTTTATTGATTGTAACAAATGTACCACTCTGGGCTGGATGTTGATAGTGGGACAGGCTGTGGGGCAGATGTCCATGGAACAGGAATTTTTGTTTCACATAACAAGGGATTTCAAAGTAAGCAGTACAGGGCGGTGCAGCCAATCAAGAATGTCACCAATCCTACTCTATTATGTCTTTCTACTCCACAGTCTTTTGTCCTCATTTTCACAAGATGGGTGTGTGCCTCCAAGCATTGTGCATACTTTCCAAACATAAAAAAGGGTGAAGGTCAAAAGGGTTTCCTTTAAGTGAGGCTTTGTCTTTTTATTGAGGGGAAAAAAAGGTTCCCCAGGAACTTCTGCTTTAATCTCATTGTCCTGGACTCTGTGTCACATGGCATGCTGCAGATGCAAGGAAAGCTGGGATAGTGGATATTTCTTTTCTGACTTTTGTCCTAGAAGAAAAATAAAAGGGAGATTAGGAATAGATGTTAAGGAAGTCAATCTACAATATTTTCTACAACTGTTTTATTTTTTTAATTTTTATTATTTATGTTAGGCACCATACTGTACATCATTAGTTTTGTTTGTTTGTTTTATGTGGTGTTCCTTGATTCATTGTTTGCATATAACACCCAGTGCTCCATGCAATACATGCTCTCCTTAATACCCATCACTGGGCTAACCCAAACCCCACTCCCTTCCCCTCTAAAACCCTCAGTTTATTTCTTGGAGTCCACAGTCTCTTATGGTTCATCTCTCCCTCTGATTCCCCCCCTCATTTTTCCCTTCCTTCTCCTAATATCCTCCATGCTATTCCTTATGTTCTACAAACAAGTGAAATCACATGATAATCGACTTTCTCTGCTTAACTTATTTCACTTGGCATAATTCCCTCCAGTCCCATCTATGTTGATGAAAAATTGGGTATTCATCCTTTCTGATGACTGAGTACTATCCCATTGTCTACAGATGTTTTATACATCATTAGATTTCTTTATTTTTGAAATACTGATTTGTAGGTTCCTTTTGAGTGGGGAATGTTTTCTTTGTGTATTCACCCCTCCTTATCAATGGCTACATCTGTTCCCCATCTCCTAGCTTAAAGAAGTAGGTCTATTAGTGATGGTGCGAGGTTTTGTGCTTGTGGTGTTATTATAGTTTTTACCTATCTAGTCACCAAGTTTGGATGATGTTTTCATTTCTGGCAGTAAAGTTGTGTCTGTGCCCTCCTCTTCCCTTGGACCTCAATGTCCTCTAAGCTTAGTGCACTAGACTGCAGTTGTCTGCGAATATTTTGGACAATTCTTATGATAGGAAGTCTAATTTTAATTTTTCATCTCACATGGAGCCATTTTCCTCCCCATCAGCCCACAGGAGCCAAACTTCTGGACCCTGTTATTCTAGACCCAGAGCCCAGTATGCCTGTTTATTATTTAGTGTTTCTGTTCCAGTTCAAGTTCACTGAAATAATAATAGTTCAGCTATGTTATTTTGGTTTTCTCCTCTTACACTTTGACCAGATGTCTACATGTTTGAACACATAGTAAGCAACATGTTAATGCATGAACTGACCAAGCCAACTATGATGTTTTTCCTTGATCACACATCTTTTTTCACATTGTTCTTTGTTTGCCTATGTGTGCAATTAATCTTTATAATACATTTGCAAGATTCTTAAAGACACAGACAATGTCTTGTGTATCCCAAAAGAGGCTTGGTAGAGGCTAGGGCTGAAATGTAAAGATAGATGTATGGAGGTACCAATTACTAGAGTTCTGGGTAGTAAAATACAGAGTACATGAGATTTTCCTGTATATATTAAATGGGAAATTGTAGGAGATAACTTAAGGATCCAAAGATTCATATTAACTCTGTCTGGGATTTTAGAGAATTTCTAAGATATCCCAATAATCACCTGGCCTAGAGATTTAAAGAAGCCCTGGAATCAAACAGACCTGAGTTTAAAGTCCAGTTCTGCTATTATCAGCCAGTGTGAACTTGGAAATGTTCCTTAAATTTTCTAAACCTCTGATCCCTTTCCTTAAAAAAAATGGATGTAATAATAGTACTGACCTCATAGGATTGTGGCAGGGATAAATGAGACAAGACACATAAAACTCTTAACATGGTGTCTGGCATATAACCAACCAGTTATAGCAGTTACCTGCTATTATCACCTATGAATTTCCTGGCCATCCATAAAAAGGAAAACATTATTCTTGTTTTTATTCTTATTTATTTATTCATTTTCTAGACTAGAGATACATTATAACCAAGGTAAACATAGCTAACCCAAGTAACCAAAAAGCCAATCTTTTGTTTTAATATGGTCCCACAGCACATGCCTTCTTTGTACTTTTGATCATTGACTATTAACTTTGTAACAGGATTTTCTGAGAATTGCTCCCCAGTTAAGGTCAAATTCTAATCAGTGTTGTGCAATTAAGAAGTCCCGTGCTTATTAAATTGAGAGGGCCAGTTTTAATTTCTCTTAGTCTGTCAGTCATTGTACACTCTCTTCCCCCATTTCATCTTTGCCAATTCTCTGGTTTCTACCACCTTCCTTTCTGTTGTCATCCCCTGAAAATATCTGTATGCCCAAGTGAACAAGTCTTCACCAAGTAGGAAAATGTTAACTGCACTGAAGCTGAAGATGAATGTATTGCTTCTAACAGTGCTCCCCTTCCAAAGTGTCCAAAGCCCTAACTAATGGCTTCAGACACACTTCATATACTTGGATCCAATATGCACAGTAAGTGGTAGGACTTTATTTGACCATGAGATCACCCTGTAATTCTAAGCCATTTAAAGGAGTATTATTATGTAATTTGCCTTTAGATATCACAACAGTAATTTACTCAGAAACTGAAATAATCATTTGCTTCTTTTCCTGCCCAATGAAGTACCTGTTAACAAAGAATTACAGTAATCATGAAATAACTGAAAAGTTATTTCTGTCAAGTGTGGCAATTACGTAGGGAATGCAAAATGAATCCTTTGGTGGGACTTTTTCATAGGTAAAATATCTGAAATGTTTTGATTTGATTTTCGGAGTTAAAAAAATCTAACTGAACACACCATGAAGAGATAAAATCATTTCACTTATTTTTTTTGACTGGTTTCACACATTAGACTCGGTTTGATCTTTTTTCCTTTTGACTAATCTTTACCACTTAAATCAGATCAAAAAGCCCCATCTTTCCCATTCTACCTGAATTCATTTCCACCTCACCAAACTATATGGCGATTGTCCACATAGGGACTAGATCTTTTAAAATGGTGCTACAGTCTCCTATAATCTCCTGCTTAGCGGGTTTTTCAGATGTGAGTTTAATTTTAACCTTGATCAGACGTTCAAATGGATTTGATTGGAATCACTTTTTTAAAGATTAGATATTGCTCTTGGTGTTTGGTTTTGGTTGTTTTGTTTACTGATCTATAAGTAAATCTCAACTTTTAATGTACCTCAAAGTCACCCAAGAAATTTATTTTAAAAAATGCATATTCCTGTCCCAGCCCTGGAAGTTCAGTAAATCTAGAAGCACCCCCAAGTGACTTTAATGCCTTTGCTCTTTGGGCATCACTTTGAAGAAACTATTTTGGATGGTGAAGGTATGAAACAGCAACTGGCCTATGACCACACCCTTCCTAATGGGAGGAAGAATTTATAGAAGTTCTTCTGTAAAGGACCAGCTAGTAAATTTTTTAGTGGGCCATTATACTCATCTCTGCTGTTGCATTGAGAAAGCAGCCACCAACAATATATAATGAGTGGGCATGGCTGTGGGCTGCTAAAACTTTATTTATGGTACTGAGATTTTAATCTCATATAATTTTCATGTATCACAAAATATCATTCCCTTTTTTATTATTTTTCAGCTATTTAAAAATGGAAAGACCGTTCTTAACTCTAAGACTTGTGCAAACACAGCAATGAGCCAATTTGGCCTATGGACATTAGTTTGTCAACCCCTGTTGTAGAGAATGGGAGTCTTCCTTCTTTCAAGGCCAGTCCTTCCACTCAATCTAGACCCTATCCCTTCCTTCTTCTTCTGAGGTCTCACTAAATCTGACATACCCTTTCTCTCCTGCTCCTTCTTGTCTTCCTTACTCCTAGTTTCTCCTTAGAAGATACACTTATCTCTCACTCTAAACTATGTTGTCCCTTTATCATCCTGCTTCCTGCTTTCTGTCTCTCTTCTCATTTAACTCTAGGAGAGCAGTGTTGAGACTCAGCTTTTGCAAACTGGAAACCCATGGACAATTCTGGCCTTTAGATTTGTCATTTAATCAGTGTAGTGTTGGGCTCCCTTGTTTAGGAAACAAGATTGGAAGTCAGTGACCTCATTTAGAAATGGAAAAATTTCATTTAAGAATCCAGATTTCTACTTTTTTTTTTTT
>RCUC01127231.1:0-41005 GCA_003697995.1 Taxidea taxus jeffersonii | reverse complement strand
TTATATATAATATTTATAATTATAACAACATAATATTATTTTATATAATATATAATTATTAAATAATATTATATTATATATAATATATTATATATGCTTAATATATTATATTATTATGTATTATATATAATAATATATATTAATTAATAAATATGTGTTAATTTATTAATTAACATATAATGTATTCTTTGCCCCAGGGGTCCAGGATGGGAATCATTAGGCTTACACATTTCATATCATTCAACATAGCACATACCCTCCCAAATGTCCATAACCCAACCACCCTCTCCCTAACCTCCCATCCCCCAGCAATCCTCAGTTTGTTTCCTGAGATTAAGAGTCTCTTATGGTTTATCTCCCTCCTGATCCCATCTAGTTACAATTTTTTCCTTCCCTACCCCCCAAACCCTCCATACTGCCTCTCAAATTCTTCATATCAGGGACATCATATCAGAATTGTCTTCCTCTGATTGACTTATTTCACTCAGGATAATACCCTCTAGTTCCACCCACGTCATTGCAAAGGGCAAGATAACAATTCTTTTGATGGCTGCATACTATTCCATTGGAGATATATATATATATATATATATATATATATATATATATATATACACACACTATCACCTCTTCTTTATCCATTCATCTGTTGATGGACATCTAGGTTCTTTCCATAGTTTGACTATTGTGGATATTGCTGCTATAAACATTCAGGTGTACGTGCCCCTTTGGATCACTAATTTGTATCTTTAGGGTAAATACCCAGTAGCTCTATGTTTAACATCTCTAGGAAACTTCATGCTGTTTTCCAGAGTGGTTGCACCAGCTTGCATTCCCACCAACAGTGTAGAGGGTTTCGCTTTATCCACATCCTCGCCAGCATCTGTCATTTCCTGACTTGTTAATTTTAGCCATTCTGACTGGTATGAGGTAGTTTTCTCACTGTGGTTTTGATTTGTATTTCCCTGATGCCTGGTGAAGTGGAACACTTTTTCATGTGTCTGTTGGCCATCTGGATATCTTCTTTGCAGAAATGTCTGTTCATGTCCTCTGTCATTTCTTGATTGGATTATTTGTTCTTTGGGTGTTGAGTTTGATAAGTTCTTTATAGATTCTGGATACTAGCCCTTTATCTGATATGTCATTTGTGAATATCTTCTCCCATTCTGTCAGTTGTCTTTTGGTTTTGTTGACTATTTCCTTTGCTGTGCAAAAGCTTTTGATCTTGATGAAGTCCCAATAGTTCATTTTTTCCCTTGCTTCCCTTGCCTTTGGCAATGTTTCTAGGAAGAAGTTGCTGTGGATGAGGTCAAAGAGGTTGCTGCCATGTTCTCCTCCAGGATTTTGATGGATCCCTTTCTCACATTGAGGTCCTTCATCCATTTTGAGTTTATTTTCGTGTGTGGTGTGAAGAAATGGTCCAGTTTCATTTTTCTGCATGTGGATGTCCAATTTTCCTAACACCATTTGTTGAAGAGGCTGTTTTTTTTCCCATTGGACATTCTTTCCTTCTTTGTCAAAGATTAGTTAACCATAGAGTTGAGGTTCTATTTCTGGGCTCTCTATTCTGTTCCATTGATCTATGTATCTGTTTTTGTGCCAGTACCATACTGTCTTGATGATGACAGCTTTGCCATAGAGCTTGAAGTCTGGAATTGTGATGCCACCAACTTTGACTTTCTTTTTCAATATTCCTTTGGCTATTTGAGGTCTTTTCTGGTTCCATATAAATTTTAGGATTATTTGTTCCATTTCTCTGGGAAAAAAAAGATGGTATTATGATAGGGATTGCATTAAATGTGTAGATTGCTTTAGGTAGCATAGACATTTTCACAATATTTGTTCTTTGAATCCATGAGCATGGAACATTTTTCCATTTCTTTGTGTCTTCCTCATTTCTTTCATGAGTACTTTATAGTTTTCTGAGTATAGATTCTTTGTCTCTTTGGTTAGGTTTATTCCTGTATCTTATGGTTTTGGGTGCAATTGTAAATGGGATCAACTTCTTAATTTCTCTTTCTGTTTTGCTGTTGGTGTATAGAAATGAAACTGATTTCTCTGCATTGATTTTATATCCTGACACTTTCCTGTTTGAGTTCTAGCAGGTTTGGAGTGGAGTCTTTTAGATTTTTCACATAAAGTATCATATCATCTGAAAAGAGTGAGAATTTTACTTCTTATTTGCTGGTTTGGATGCCTTTTATTTCTTTTTGTTGTCTGATTGCCAAGGCTAGGACTTCTAGTACTATGTTGGATAGCAGTGGTGATAGTGGACCCTAGGGGAAAAGCTCTCAGTATTCCCCATTGAGAATAATATTCGCTGTGCATTTTTCATAGATGGCTTTGATGATATTGAAGCATGTACCCTCTATCCCTACACTTTGAAGAGTTTTGTCCAAGAAAGGATGCTGTACTTCGTCAAATACTTTTTCAGCATCTATTGAGAGTATCATATGGTTCTTGTTCTTTCTTTTATTAATGTATTGTATTACATTGATTGATTTGCAGATGTTGAACCAACCTTGTACCCAGGAATAAATCCCACTTGGTCATGGTGAATAATCTTTTTAATTTACTGTTGGATACTATTGGCTAGTATTTTGGTGAGGATTTTTGCATCCATGTTCATCAAGGATATTGGTCTGTAATTCTCCTTTTTGATAGGGTCTTTGTCTTGTATTGGGACCAAGGTGATGCTGGCCTCATAAAGTGAGCTTGGAAGTTTTCCTTCCATTTCTATTTTTTGGAACAGTTTCTGAAGAATAGATACGAATACTTTCAGTGTTTGGTAGAATTCCCCTGGGAAGCTGTCTGGCCCTGGGTTCTTGTTTCTTGGGAGATTTTTGATGACTGCTTCGACCTCCTTACTGGTTATGGGTCTCTTCAGGTTTTCTATTTTTTCCTGGTTCAGTATTGGTAGTTTATACGTCTCTAGAAATGCATCCATTTCTTCCAGATTGTCAAATTTGCTGGCATATAGTTGCTCATAATATGTTCTTATATTTGTTTGTATTTCTTTGGTGTTGGTTTTGATCTCTCTTCATTCATGATCTTATTAATTTGGGGCCTTTCTCTTTTCTTTTGGATAAGTCTGGCCAGGGGTTTATCAATCTTATTAATTCTTTCAGAGAACCAGTCCTAGTTTCATTCATTTGTTCTATTTTTCTTTTGGTTTCTATTTCACTGATTTCTGCTCTGATCTTTATTATTTCTCTTCTCCTGTTGGGTTTAGGCTTCTTTTGTTGTTCTTTCTCCATCTCCTTTAGGTGTAGGGTTAGGTTGTACACTTGAGACCTTTCTTATTTCTTGAGAAAGGCTTGTATTGCTATATACTTTCCTCTCAGGACCACGTTTGCTATGTCCCAAAGGTTTTGAACAGTTGTGTTTTCATTTTCATTTGTTTCCATGAAATTTTTCAATTCTTCTTTAATTTCCTGGTTGACCTATTCATTCTTTAGTAAGATGGTCTTTAGCATCCATGTATTTGAGTTCTTCCCAACTTTCCTCTTGTGATCGAGTTCTAGTTTCAAAGCATTGTGGTCTGAAAATATGCAGAGAATGATCCCAACCTTTTGGTACCAGTTGAGACCTGATTTGTGACCCAGGATGTGATCTATTCAGGAGAATGTTCCGTGCTCATTAGAGAAGAATATGTATTCTGTTGCTTTGGGATGGAATGTTCTGAATATATCTATGACGTCCATCTGGTTCACTGTGTCATTTAAATCCTATATTTCCTTGTTGATCTTTTGCTGAGATGATCTGTCCATTTCAGTGAGGGGGTGTTAAAGTCCCCTACTATTATTGTATTATTGTCAATGTGTTTCTTTGATTTTGTTATTAATTGGTTTATATAATTGCTGCTCCCATGTTAGGGGCACAGATATTTAAAATTGTTAGATCTTCTTGTTGGACAACCCTTTGAGTATGATATAGTGTTCTTCTTCATCTCTTATTACAGTCTTTGGCTTAAAATCTAATTTATCTTGTATAAGGATTGCCACCTCAACTCTTTTGATGTCCATTAACATGGTAAATTGTTTTCCAAACCCTCACTTTAAATTTGAAGGTTTCTTTGGGTCTAAAATGAATTTCTTGTAGACAGCATATCCATGGGTATTTATTTTTCCCCATCCATTCTGTTTCCCTATGTCTTTTGATTGGGGCATTTAGGCCATTTACATTCAGGGTAACTACTGAAAGATATGAATTTAGTGTGATTGTATTGTCTGTAAGGTGACTGTTGTTGTATATTGTCTCTGTTCCATTCTGGTCTGTTACTTCTAGGCTCTCTCTTTGCTCAGAGGACCCCTTTCAATATTTCATGCAGGGATAGTTTGGTGTTTGCGAATTCTTTTAATTTTTGTTTGTTCTGGATGCTTTTTATCTCTCCTTCTATTTTCGATGACAGCCTAGCTAGATATAGTATTCTTGGCTGCATATTTTTCTCCTTTAGTGCTCTGAATATATCATGCCAGTTCTTTCTGGCCTGCCAGGTCTCTGTAGATAGTTCTGTTGCCAATCTAATATTTCTAACATTGTATGTTACAGATCTCTTGTCCTGAGCTGCTTTCAGGGTTTTCTCTTTGTCACTGAGACTTGTAAGGTTTACTATTAGATGATGGTGTGTGGACCTATTTTTATTGATTTTGAGAAAGATTCTCTGTGCCTCCTGGATTTTGATGCTTTTTCCTTTTGCCATATTAAGGAAATTCTCTACTGTAATTTGCTCCAATATACCTTCTGCGCCCTTCTCTCTTTCTTCTTCTTCTGGGATCCCAATTATTATAATATTGTTTCATCTTATGGTATCACTTAACTCTCAAATTCTTATCCCTTGTTCCAGTAGTTGTTTGTCTGTCTTTTGCTTCTTTATTCTCTGTCATTTTGTCTTCTATATAGCTAATTCTCTCTTCTGCCTCATTTATCCTAGCAGTAGGAGCCTCCATTTTTTATTGCACCTCATTAATAGCTTTTTGGATTTCAACATGGTTAGATTTTGGTTCTTTAATTTCTCCAGAAAGGGAATCTCTAATATCTTCCATGCTTTTTTAATCCCAGCTTGATAATTGTCATTCTGAGCTTTAGTTCTGACATATTACCAATGTCTATATTGATTAGGTCCCTAGCTGTTGGTACTGCCTCTTCTTCTTTTTTTCTTGGTGAGTTCTTCTGCCTTATCATTTTATCCAGATGAGAATATATGAATGAGAAACTTAATTAAAAGTGTGGCAAAGACCCCAGAAAAATATACACCAATGAAATCAGAAGAGACCCAACACTGGGGGGAGAAGAAAGGGGGAAAAATAAAAATGAAAAACCTAAAACCTAAAAAATATATATATATATATTAAACTGGTGAATAGAATGAGCCACCCACTTGATTTTGGGTATATTCTGGTCTCTTAGAAGAAACTGCCTCCCAAAATTTTAGAGAAAGAAAAACTTATATATATATATTTACATATGTGTATATATATGTTTTTCTTTATATATATGTGTGTATATATATATACATATATATACAAAAATTAGCATCAATACAATGAAGGGATGGGATATGAGTGTAAATTTGAAAATTTAAAAAGATTCTAAAAAATAAATTGATTAGATAAGTTGGTTGGAAAAGGGGGGAAAAAAAAAAGAGGAGAGATTCTGTCCATTCTGGAGACTAGAACAAAGCAATGTGCTAGATTTAAGGTATATTTTGATCTATTAGAAGAAATTGTATCCCAAAATTTTAGAGGAAAAATAAAACCTGTATGTATAAAGAAAACAAGGTTAAATACAATGAAGGGATAATGTATGACTATAACAATGAAAATTTAAAAAGTTTTTTTTTTTTTTTTTTAAACACATTGTTGGGGCACCTGGGTGGCTCAGTGGGTTGAAACCTCTGCCTTCAGCTCAGGTCATGATCCCAGGTTCCTGGGATTGAGCCCCGCATCGGGCTCTCTGCTCAGCAGGGAGCCTGCTTCCCTTCCTCTCTCTCTGCTTGCCTCTCTGCCTACTTGTGATCTCTCTCTGTCAAATAAATAAATAAAATCCTTAAAAAAATTGTTAAGATAAAATAGTTTTCAAAAAACGTTAAGAGGAAAGAGGAAAAGTTTAAAAAATAGATTAAGAAAAAAATAAAATAAAAAAAAATTAACTTTGCAAGACTAAAGGATCATGGGAAAAAAGCCATGAATTCTATGTGTTTCTTTTCCCTAAGTCTAGAGTTCTGTAGTTCTTCTTGATCGGTGAACTTGGTCTTGGCTGGATGTTCTTGCTGATCTTCTGGAGGAGGGGCCTGTTGCAGTGAATCTCAAATGTCTTTGCCTGAGGCAGAATTGCACCTCACTTGACAGGGGCCAGTCTAAGTAATCTGCTTGGGTTCATCTCAGTAGCTTTTGTTCCCTGAACATTTTTGGTAGCACTTTGGAGATTGGGAATGAAAATGGCAGCCTCCCAATCTCCAGTGTGGAGGAGCTGAGAGCTCAGGGCCCCACTCCTTAGTGAGCAGTCAATCCCTCCCATCTCCCTGGTCTCTGGCTATGCTCAGAGCTCACCTGGCTCGTGACTGAGCTTTTCTATCTCTGGTGCACAGCCCCATGTGGAGTCTCTAAACCCAGCAGATTCCTGTAGGACATTCCCGCACTGCTTCTCCAAGAGGAGGAAGGAGTGGGTCTCTCCATATCTGCCACTTGTGGGGTCCCAGGTCAAAGACCAGTGACCCGATTATGCCTTGGATCATTTTTTAAGGTAACCCCGAGCTGAAAGCTCACTCCTTGGCTCTGTCTCTATAGCTGGCTTCCCCACTCTGATACCTGACAGCTCTGCCACACTCAGATACCCCTGGTCTCTGACCCCATGAGTCCTGAGACCACACTGTTGTCACAAGGGCTCCACCCCCACTTAGCCTCTGGAGTGCTGTCCCTCAGTGGAGCAGACTTCTAAAAGTTCTGATTTTGTGCTCTACTGCTCTACTGCTTCCTGAGAACTGGCCCCTACCCCCACAGTCTATCTTCCTTTCATTTAGGATTCATTTCTCTGCATGTCCTACCTTCCAGAAGGTGGTCAATTTTCTGTTCCTAGAATTGCTGCTCTTCTTCTCTTCTATCTTCTATTTCTCAGAATAGTTTGATAACTATCTAGCTGAACTCCAGGGACCTAATGATATTTCAATCTCCTACTTCTCTGCCATCTTGCTTCCATGGTCTATTGCCCAGCTTCTGATAGAGACATGGCTACCATAGCTCTTAACACCTATTCTTAAACTTCTCATGAGTCTATTAAATTTGCTCTAGTTCTTTGAGGAATCCTGAAACTGTAAACCATGGAAAGATGTACCTAAAATCTGTATCCCAGTACGGTCTGATGAACTTTCTCTAAAATTCAGCTCTAAAGACCAGATGTTCCTATCTATCCATTACTATGTTTCTCTCCAGCTGAGATTGGCCAGCAATCCTTGTACCAACAAATGAAAGACTACTCCAAATTTTGCTGTGAAGAGAAGAAGACAAGGGAGGGGGTCAATGCTCAGAGATGAAGACTCTTTGCTCTTCTTTGCTCCCACTTTTATTGGTCCTTCAGGATAATCACAAATCCTTATCACTCTTTCTCAAGCATGTGATGTGTGACAAGGTGTCTTACTAAGAGGATCTGTTTATAGGAAGGATAATGATATGCTAATCTGTGTGTTCTATGAGTTCTGGTAAATATAGCCTAATGGACAATGCATATATCTCTTAGATCACAGGGTGGCTGCTTGGGTTCTGAAAGTTTTAGGAAGGCAACCCTTTCCCTGCCATTCCTATGGCAGCCAGAGTGGTCAGCAGGCCTCAGCATTCCAAAGGCCTATATACCCTTCTCTGAAACATTCCCTTGCCTCCAGTGGCCTGTGTTAAATTTCGACAAGCCAGATATTGTGGATGATTTCATGCTCTACATTAACCCCAACACTCATGTCTTAAACACTGGAAAATTTATATTCTCTTAGCTCATATATTCAATGAATGCTAATGCCTTACCTTTGAAATTATCAATTGTGAGTGTATTAAATTTTTGTCCCTATTAAAATTATATCAACATTATTTGATTAAATCTGTATCCATTTCATGGTATAATTTTGGGTTTTAATTAAAAATATCCAGACCCAAAATTATATATATTCTATATGACAGTTTAGGAAACATAGATTTTGTGTGTTTAGTAAAAGAAACAATTACCAACACAAAACTTTATCTTTGTCAGTTTTTATTTACTTTTCTTAAAGTGTAGAGATATTTTATGGTTACTTAGGCTAATCTGTCTAAAACTTTTATATTATATTCATGTTGAGATACTTACTTGCTCCCCCCTTCCGCATGGATTGTCATATATTTGGCTTTAGATTATAGATGTGTCAGAGGCTATAATTAAATCAAAATGGGAAATGTGATATCCATTTTTGTCTGGAGATTTGTTAAACAATATCTAGCACAGAAAGTTAAAAAGAGGTTTTGTGTTTGTTTGTTCCGTAGACGTTTTTAGGGATAACTAAGATGTTAAGTGGTGCAAACTGAATGTTCACTCTCGGCCTTTGGGTTCCCATTGCTTACAAATTGTATGCAAATTCTAACCCTAGGAAACCATACTAATCTCTTCTTGGCTGCCATGTGTCCTCTTTGCTTCACTGAAAAATGCTTTCTTGTCCCTTGGATGCCTCATATACATGACAACCAAAAGCTATGACTGAGTCTAAGACAAAGAACACTCCTTCCCAAAACTCCCCCCAAACCAACTCATAACCAAAACAACTGTAATTATTCATTCATTGAAAGACATGCCACCTTTTTTTTTTGTCTTATTCCTTTTATTTCTTTGTATTAGGAAAAACTATTTATTTGTTTAGACTCCTAAGTGAGAACATATGTGGTCTTTTGAAAATGTAGATAAGACCAACTTCCATATATTTTAGTACAGTTGCTTTTCATGCAAAGGAGGTATAATGGGATCATATTTTTTTGAAAACTAATATCAAGAAAGAAAATGTGTTCTTTCTATTTTCTATATCTGATTTAATTATTAATAAAAACACCCAATCAGCTGGATTGAGGGTATTTTATGGAGGTGTAGAAATACACAAATATACTTTCAACTGAAATTTTAAAGTATGTTAGTCTCTTTGAGCTTTAAGCACTCTTAGTGTGACTATTTAGTACTTTTTGGTGAAACAACCAGACTTTCAGATATTCTTTTCCTCTCTCTGCTCCTCCCTCTGTTGTACTTTGGTGTGTTGAAGTGGAAGAATGATCTGACCTCATGGTTACGAGAGAGAGGGCCTCCTTTCTATGTATCCTGGCCCTAGTCCCTCTCGGAAGGCTGGATCAGTCAGTTCTCTCTCTGAACTTGCTCTGCTGGGCTATGCCTGTCCCTGCCTTTTGAAATGTAATGGCCTATAATAGCTAATTTGACCAGCAGTAAGTCTTTAATACTTAGAGGCCTTCTGATGTTGCCCTTCAGATGTTGCATGTTTGCCATTGGCTGATCTTCTTCCTAACTGTAGGCTTCCGTGTCACCACTGGCACCTCTGCATATTCTCTACAGCATGTTTGCGAACTGCTGTCCCTCCTGGGTCATAATGGATGTTATGCTGAGGTGCCTGGAGAGGGTCTTTTAAGAGCTTGTAGACACTCCCCCAGGCCATGTCCAGGACAGTGCCTCCTTAGTTCCCATGTTTTCCTTCTCTATCTGACTTTGTCTACATTTTGCATCCCCCTTCTTACAACACACATCAGATTTGAACTAGGAATAGGACATAGAGACAGAGGCATGCTCTATTCACCTTATCTCCATTTTAGTTATTCCTTCTAAAAGCCACAGGGTAGAAAGATGGGGGGATACATTGCTTCCTACTTCCTTTTCATGTCTTGTAGATTTCCAGCTAAGTCATACTTTCCCATTTCCCCATACATTCTGCTCTATTATTTTAAGCTATAATAGTGGGTGGGGCAAGAGAGGGAAACTAGCTTGCTAACAAACACAGTTATGTTAGGAGATGTTCCATAAATATTCTCCATATCAGACTAGTTCTCTGCTTGTAATTACAAACTTGTTATTTTTTTTGCCTATTGATAAATTGCTAATGTGAGAGATAAGAGGAATATCATAAGAGGTAGGCATCTTTAAATATATATATATATATATATATATATTTCTTCTTATGGGACATTGGGCTATAAGTTTACATGAACATGAACTTTGCATTTCTGATTTACTATATGTTTAGAATTAGGAACAAAGTCTCAGAGATAGCAGGAAAACAATATTCCCATGGCGTCTGCAATAACAAACTTATCTTTAAGATCTTGGTGAAATCTCCTATAGCCTGCTCAATAGATCAGTCTTTTAGTACAAACTATAGTCTTCAGTATTTTTATATTTTGCAAATGTCTTTCCCTTCAGACTCTGGATACATTGCTTGAACCCTGGATTATCAAGTAAAAATTTGATAAAAACATCAACTGGAACACAGTTGACAGTACTATTATCCCATCATGATATTTTGTATTTATCCTTATACATAAGGGATGTTTGTCATGGGCCACGTAGAGTTATATGCACTTTTTATATAGTTAATCATTTATTTCTCACAAAATCCCATTAACTAGCCACTAATATTCCCACTTCACAAAGAAAACTAGCATAGAGAGAAAGTTATTTGTTCAAGACCGCAGAACAAGTCAGTGACAGAGCTGAGATTTGGGTGCAAGTATGGTTTCTGAGTCTTAATTGCCTCACCATACTATTTCTCTGGTAAGAGGAGACATTTGTGAATTATGATTATTCATATGTACAATTGGTTTGTCACCTCTATTATTTGCCAGAATGCTAACAACTAAGTCTACTTCAAAA
The DNA here is from genome assembly GCA_003697995.1 of Taxidea taxus jeffersonii. Taxonomy (NCBI): domain Eukaryota; kingdom Metazoa; phylum Chordata; class Mammalia; order Carnivora; family Mustelidae; genus Taxidea; species Taxidea taxus. Next base: position 30,127 of record RCUC01127231.1, on the reverse strand, counting down.
GTTTACATAATCACAGATACACACACCAACACAACTATTAAATTAATTAAACAAAGAGACCATTATACTGAGGTGGCTATAATGCCATGGTGGCCTACCTGAGCAAACCACAGTCTAAGTCTTTAAATGCTTCTAGGTTACAGAACTCAAAACCTAAGGACAGCCAATCACAAACCATCCAATTAAACTTTACAGCCCCTCAATTTCCTTGATTTGCCTCTGTCTTTTCTCTTTAAATATCCTTCCCCAAGTTCCTGTGCATGGAGCACTCCTACCTACTTCTGGTTTGGTGCTCACCAAATAGAATCAATTTTTGCTCAAACTGTTATAATTTTTATGATGCCTCAGTTTATCTCTTTACACATGCAAACAACAAAATCTCCCTTGATTCTTAAATAACAAAACAAAAAATAATTTAAATGATCAAATAGTTTAAATACATAAACACAATCTAGAAAAGAGTTTTGCATCTTAAAATTAACCCTGTCAATAAGTAAGGATTTCTGGAACTTATCCACCCAAACACAATGCTTCTATGCAGTAGAGGTTATCATATTTGTATCAATATACAAGTATGATATATGGTATCAATACCATAATGAAGAAGCAGACATCATTTGCTAAGTGATGCTTAGCAATATGCATCCTGTATTTTCCTTCTGTGGGCCAATCTTTTCACTGATTTTTATTTTGCTTCTAAGCATATTGTGCACATTCTCTTTTGTTTAGCATTTTTGTCATTCATGTTTCCCAGGTTGAGGCTATTAGGACAATTAATGACTCAGAATGCTTCTTCCTTTTCTGTTCATTTATCCATTCTAATTATACTTAAAGGTGGCATTATATTTTCTTATTTGCAACTTCAGAGGAGAGGGACTAATGGAGCAATCAGACAAAAGGATACAAGCAGGTAGAAATGAAAGATTGCCTATTATTAATTTATGACTATGTGAACTTATTTGTGTTCATTTTCAAGGGGGAGTTGGACTAAGTGTCTTTTATCTTGTACAAAGCAGCCATTAAGTGCATGAGAGGAAAACAACAGACAAAATATGGTGATTGAACTGGCTAAACTATGTTTTCATCATCCCAAAGCCAGCCAGTAGGATCCTAATAAAAAAGGACCTAACTGAGTGAAGACAAAAAAAAAAAAAAAAAAAAAAAAAAGGGAACAACAACAAAAATCTCCTGCAGCTAATAGCTTAAAAAATGTGAAAAGTTTCATTCAGTTATGTAATCTTAAAACTTTAAATTAGAAAGAGCATCACAGTTGGATGTAGACATAGACATTCTTAGAATATTCAAGCATAGACCATGGAAACATTAAAAGCCTATGTATGACTTTCATGCTTTCCCTTCCTAGTTGTCTCCCTCTTCCTAGAATGTCTTGTGGAGTTTGAGAAATGAGTGACTCCAATTTTTTATTTTTTTATTTTTTTTTGCTCCTCAGAGATAATGATTTTATCAGCTTGAGTTCTGTAGCTCTAAACAGTATAGCTGGTCACATTAGTGAATAGTGAGTTCAATCAAAATGGTTGAGCCACATATGAGACGTCAATTAGAGTTGTGTACTTTTGATCATCTCAAGTAAGGTATCACATAACTAGTCATTTCTCAATTTTCTTCCTGTTGTATCTAAAACTATCCTTGTTGAATCTCATGGTCTTTAAATAGAAAATAAGGCAAAAGAAACACAATGTAGCAAGTTTATCCACATTATTGAAGGTGTATATATTGACAAATCTGCCAACATGTAATTAGGTATGCAAAAGGTACTAATGTTTTAGGCATTAGTTGGTTTTTGTCATGAAGTGATACCAATGGCTATTTTTAGACCTAATTTTGAAAAGTATACCTAGAAAATATCAAAATATGTAATACATTTATTGCAATGTTTTTAGATTTGTTTTCCTAATTCTCCTTTACTCAGATCCTATTATGCTTTTTTCCCACTTTTGGCATTCCTGAGCCTTTAAGTTTTGCTTTAGCTTCATTATTTCAGCTGAAATAGGTATCATATTTAGCTGCCAAAGAAAATATATGATTTGTTTAATTAAAAAATGTTGGAAAATCATTGTGTAATTAGTAATTTTTAGCATAAATATTCTAATATATCCTGGCTTTAAAATCAGTTTTTAGAATGCCATGTTAAAACCCTAAATTTTGGGGGCCCCTGGGTGGCTCAGTGGGTTAAAGCCTCTGCCTTCAGCTCAGGTCATGATCCCAGGGTCCTGGGATCAAGCCCCACATCAGGCTCTCTACTCAGCAGGGACCTGTCTCCCCTCCCTCTCTGCCTGCCTCTCTGCTTACTTGTGATCTTTGTCTGTGAAATAAATGAATAAAATCTTTTAAAAAACCCTAAATTTTTGGAGAACTTTATAAAAAATAATAGGTTAATATATTCCTCTATATCTATGTGATCATAGGTATTTCTATTTCTATGTGTCATCAGATTTAGGTACATCATTACTATCAGAATCTCTCTTCCTTTTAAAGAGGGTAATATGGCTCCATTTATAAGATAAGCTCAGTGTTAATGAAGGACAGGATTTCATAGTTTGGAAAGGCTAAAGGCACATTAGACGTTTTCTTATAATCCCCAGCACCTATTTAGACTCTGGCAAGTATCAGCAATCGATATGATCCACCTGCTGGAACTCACAGGCTAGCGACAGAAATTGGCAGGTGGCAGAACTTTCACTGGAAGTTTTCTTTCTCCCTTTGAATCATCCAGAATGCATTGAGTATTTTGTTATACTCCTCTTAAAATCCATAAAACTTCACAAGGCTTTAATAAGAAATAGATATATTATTAAAGATTTATTGGGGAAGAGAACTTACATTACACAATACATACCAGAAACAATAAAATTCTACAGGTTTATTTGTTCTTCTACCTACAGTCTCTCACTTCCTATCTTTCATCTTCTACACAGACTATAAATCTCCTTTTTTTACCTTGACCAGTTTTGCCTGGCCACTTCAATCAGTAGAAGAAAAGTTCAATAATTAATGAATTGTGAATACTTGTTGTTCCTCAAGCAATCCCATTTAAAGAGTCTTACGCTTGCCACGTGAATGGTAACTCGGTTACTATTCAAATAGTGTTATTTGAATTCTATTATAATACTATTTGAGTAATATATAATCTTAGTATATTATATATTATATATATTAAATATTACATTAATCATAAAGAGATAGGAACTCAAATGAATAAGCAATTAGATCTGCTCTGAGTAAAAAAGATTTCATAAAAATAGTGACTTGTGATCTGGATCTTGAAGGATACATGGGGAATCTATGCCAATAAAACTTATAATTTAGGTTTTTATTTATAATACAATCTTAATAATTGGTAATAGTTACTGAGTGTTTTAATGTACACTGTGGTAATGGTTAGCATGAAGTATCTCAAAAATTAATTGAAATAATTATTAATAGTATTATAAACATCATTTTATAACCAAGAAAACCTAGAAGCTGAGGAAGTTCCTCAGCTAAATTCCTATAGCTAATAACTACTACAATAATAGAACTAGAACCAAGATTCAAGTCCAGGGATATTGACCTTAGCATCTGACCTACTGTATTCTTCTGTTAATTAGAGTACATTTTTAGTTTACTACAAATGAGTTTAACATACTCTTAATCTTGTATATGTTATTAAAGGTTGTGAATAAACCCAATTTGATTATGTTTTCATCTATCAGGCTAAAAGACTGACAAATAAATATGGCATTGACTTTCTTCATTATAAATTTTAAAATATTTTTTCCATGGTGAGAAAAGGCCTTACACAAATGTTTGCCATCTTTATAGTTCATCTTCAAGGTTGTACATTTTTTTTTACCCTTGAGAATTCACTAGAATAGCTTGTACAGCCACATCAACATCAAGTTACATCTGCCTCCCATCACAAACCTGTATTATTCTCAAGAACCCAGAAGCAAAGGTTGAATGCATTTAGGAGACTGAACAGGTGCTGAGAGGTACCACTAGTTATTTAGTATAACTGGATTCAGTCTTATTCAAGCCTGTGAACTAAAAGGTCATCCAACTGAAAACGTCTTCCATCTGTTTTTATTATTCTCCTGTCTGGCCTTGTACTTTGCTGTTTATACATACAATGAGTCCATGATAAAAATAAAATAAGACAATTCATTGGCAACTTGAAGTAAAGCACTTTAGCTATAAAGTGTTTGATAGCATGCCATTGATGGTTATTTTAAAATTTAAATATTATATGTTCCTTGAGTTATTTCAATATGACATAATGATGAAAGCAAAAATCAACCCAAAAATTTCCTTCATAGTCTTCCCTATCATATGGTTTTTCCTATTATAATATGGATAGAAATACTAAAATTTTTAAATTGTTTTCAAGAAAGAGCAGTAGAGAATATATTTTGTCTAGAGATCCTTGGTCATAAACTATATATTATTTTTTGGTTCATTTACAATTCTCAATTATTTTTTCTACACCTATGATAATTAAATGTAATGGTGACCCAATAATGTACAAAACAGACTTGATTTGTCTCTAAAGAAGCAACAAATATTATTAATACTAACCAAAAAATTACAAAACTATATGAGTATTATAATTATGACATCTGTTGTAAAGAAGAGCATGGTATTAAGAACTTATATAACTGGGGCACCTGGGTGGCTCAGTGGGTTAAAGCCTCTGCCTTCAGCTCAGGTCATGATCCCAGGGTCCTGGGATCAAGCCCCACATCGGGCTCTCTGCTCATCGAGGGGCCTGCTTCCCTTTCTCTCTCTCTGCCTGCCTCTCTGCCTATTTGTGATCTCTGTCTGGCAAATAAATAAATAAAATCTTAAAAAAAAAAAAAAGAACTTATATAACAAAATTTGTACCAATAACACTGGGTTACTACAATATGCTGGCAAGTTCAGTTATAAGATATGAGTGCCTATATGACAATAACTGAGACACCTAATTTAACAAAGTTCTAATTTATGCTAAGATATAAGTGAGACTGTTCATAATCTCAAGGAACTTATGCACAGGTGGAGACAGAAAAGTAAACAGACATTAGTAGTATAGCTTATTAAATGTTATGACGGGGAAGCAGTGGAGCCTTGGGGGCATAAAGGATATGCCCTCCCACTGTGGGAGCTGAGGAACACACACAAACTTTGAATCTAAAGCTTAAGGAGACTTGGAATTCCCCACTACATATTTGTCATCTTAGCATTAGGGAAAATTTAATAATAAAAACCATAACAAAATTTATATGTATTATTTGAAAACATCCACATATCAGAAACTACAATAAGTAAACTTAAGGGGGGATCAACCTTGAGAAAACATTTGTAATATTTAAATAGGTAAAAGGTTATCAACATTAACACATAAAAATTTCTTTGCTATGCAATACAAAGAAAAATGCTCAACTGAAAAAATGAGTAATGGCTCATGTGGATGAGAAATGGCATTTCATATAATAGAAAAAAACAGTGGCCAAGAAAGATATGTGTAAATATGAACCTTAGTAGTAATAAAAGACATAAGAGTAAAGCAAGATATTCCACATACAGAAAACTTTTTTAAAATTAAAATTCAGTATAGAAAGAGAGTATAGAAAGAGGTATTCGTCAACCCAAAATACTTTGGAGGATTTTGTCAAAGTATAATGAAAGCTACAAAGATATATAGCCTTTGACATAAGAAATTCTAATGTTAGAAATTTATCCTGAGGGAAGTAATAGAATAATTTTATCTTCAATTGTACAATAATTGAAGATAGCTTAGTGTAACATCAAGTCTTTGGAAGAAAAAAAAAAGATCAGAAAGCAAAATTTGCTCAAAGCAAACATGCAACCGTGACATAATTTTGCCAACAACCTAGGCTTAGAAACTTATGCAGCTTGGGAAAGGAATGAAATACTCTATTTCTGTTAGTTCTGTCCTTGGGCTTACAAGATTATTTGGTAGAAAACCTTTCTATTGTAAGTTCTGTTATTTAACGGTAGGGGGAGACATAAAGAGGAGCCTGACTCTTTGAGGTTGGGGGTCATTACTGATGAAAGGAGAAGAATTCACATACTTAGCAAGACTAAGAGTTTGGGGGTTTTTAGGTTGTTCTTTCTGAAATCTGTTAGGTAATGGCTAGTGACGCATGCTTACTACCTCCACTCATGAAGGTGGAGGCAGTGCTACATGATCTCATCTACTCTGTAGAACTCAAACATTGTGGACATTATTCCCAACAAGTACACAGAATGACAAAGGAGTTTGTGGTTGATGGAGCCTCCTACTGAGATGACCACACCAGATCTGCAGCCTGTACTGACAAAGCTTCTAGAAAGTTCTATTGGGTGCTTCAGCACTAGGGAAGGAGAACCCTTCCTTATTATTTCCCTCCTCTGTAGGGAACTGAGCTCTTGCAAAATACAAAGGTGACACATGAAAAGATTTATGTTTTTATCCTGCTTTCATGGTATTGTTTCAAGACAACATGGCAGTCAATTTTTCCTATTTTTTTTTCCTTAGAGAAATGAACATACTACAGACATGCACCTATTAAAAATTAAAATGTTTACTTGGGTTTTTTGTTTTGTTTTGACTTTTGGCACAATCAGTTTATTTTGGTACAATAACTGTCTTTATCATGAGACTGATTATGAAAATATAAAGCAATGCAAATGTCCCATTAAATGGGATTGATAAATAAAATTTGGTTTATGCAGTGGAATACTCTGAAGTATTACATACATACCTGGTTATTGTCATGAAGAGATGTTTAGCATATATATGTAAATTAAAGTAATTATAAAACTAGGAATAATATTCTACTTTTAAAAGTGTGGTTTATTCATGTGCATAAAATATCATGACACATATACTTCAAAATATAAGCAGTGTGATAGTATTAGAGGTCATTATTTTTAACTTCTCTTTACTTTCTACTCTTTCTCCAACAATGCATGCATATTGGTTATGTAATAGTAAAATATATACAAGTAAAACTTTTAAAAAATCTGAATAATCCAAAACAAGTTTCCCCCCTTAAATTTGATCTGGGATTGTCACTATAAGCCCAAATGAGAATTGAGTGTTCAAATAATTAGGATTAATAGTCTACTTTTTTTAATTTGGGAGGCCTATGAAGAATAATTGAATATCTACCTAAGATATTTGCTTTATTTACTAAATTCCAAGAGGAATTTATTTTTTAGAACACTGAAATTACTTGAAACATATTAGAATAACAAGGAATCACAAAATAAAATATGGTCATTAATACAAGGATCAAAGCAAACATAAATATAAATAAACATAAGTGAAAGACATATAATCAAAATCAGCTTTAGTTTTGGATAAATAAGTGAACATGTTTATATGCACACACACATACATAGAGAGGTTGAAAAGAGTCAATGAAAACTGTTAGATTGGTAAGTTTTGACATTTAGTAGTGAATCTTACAGAATTTTAAATTAGAACATTTTAGGGAGTATAGGGAAAGTTGTTTCAGTAGAAGAGATATCCTGTATTAGGTTTATAATAAAACTAATGCATGAGTTTCCCTGATCATGACCCTCACCACTCTAACATGACTGTCTGAAATTCCTCATTAAGATCTGAGCTTTGTCTTAAAGTGTTTCATTGTTGTATATTTAATATGTCTTACCTGCCCCATCAAATGACTAAATGTTGACTTTCTCCTATGACATAGGCAGGGTAGTTTTTTTTATTATTACTATTATTACTATTATTATTATTATTATTTAAACAAATGTATAAACTGGTGCTCAGGAATAGTGCTGGAACCAAGACTTAAAATTAAGTATTTTTATTCTAAATCTATGCTTTCTTGTTTTTTTTTTTTCTTGTCCTGCTGGTAAGAGATAACCAAAAACAAGTAATTAATATAAAAGAATCCCCTATCTTGAACTATAAGCTAAAGAGATAAACATAATGAAGCCTGAACAATAATGAAAGATTTTGAAGCTCACACTATGAATTTTAATTTGAATCAATAGCTCTGCATTCCTCTGGGAATAGAAGCTCTTTTATTTCTTAAATAAGATATTTATAGCTATTAAATCATATTTGGAAGCAACAGGACATTGAGGGTCAATAAAGAGGCAACTGAGTCTGTTGAGATCTATGTTCATAGCCTACTGGAAAAACAATTTTATCTATTTTCGGAAGATACTTTTAGAGAAAGATATTTTATAAGATGCTTACTAGTCCACTTTGTTAACCTAATAGTCTTAGAGTCATAATTTATTTACCTATTTTACTTTTAGATGTAATGCTAAGCCTGTTGATGAAGAGAAAAATTTAACACATATTATTTACTCTGGGTCAGGTAGTTGCTTAATTCTTTATATTTGTGTTTTCATATAATCCTTCTCGACAATATTGTGAAGTAAGTATATATTATTCCTACTTTACAGATGAGACATATCCTTAATAGGTTACATAATTTGCCCAGGATTATTTAGCTGATACATGACAAAAGGGAATTTGAACAAAGAATTAATTCCAAAGCCAACAGACACTGGGCACTTCTTTGTATAAAATAATCAAATAATTTATCACATTTACATCCAGATAACTCTTGGTAGGTTTCATCACCTCTAACTGATTATTAACAGACTTGTGATTTAAACACTGTAACTAGTTAACAAAAATATATTTGAAGTATTTATAGATCATTTATATACACTTGATATTGCAGACTTAAAGTCTTCTGGTTGCTTTTCCAGAGTAAATAAAAACTTTGTGTCAAAGAAGGAAGAAAGATTAAAAATAAAGGTTAGAAATGGTGAAAAGAATAACTTCTTTGAAATATATATTGTTTGGTAGAATTCCCCTGGGAAGCCATCTGGCCCTGAGCTTTTGTTTGTTTGGAGATTTTTGACGGTTTCAATCTCCTTACTGGTTATGGGTCTGTTCAGGTTTTCTATTTCTTCCTGGTTCAGTAGTGGTAGTTTATATGTCTCTAGGAATGCATCCATTTCTTCCAGATTGTCAAATTTGCTGGCGTACAGTTGCTCATGCTATGTTCTTATAATTGTTTGTATTTCTTTGGTGTTGGTTGTGATCTCTCCTCTTTCATTCATGATTTTATTAATTTGGGTCCTTTCTCTTTTCTTTTGGATAACTCTGGCCAGGGAGTTATTAATCTTATTAATTCTTTCAAAGAACCAGCTCCTAGTTTCATTGATTTGTTCTATTATTTTTTTTTGGTTTCTATTTTATTGATTTCTGCTCTGATCATTATTATTTCTCTTCTCCTTCTGGGTTTAGGCTTTCATTGTTGTTCTTTCTCCAACTCTTTAGGTGTAGGGTTAGGTAGTGTATTTTAGAACTTTCTTGTTTCTTAAAGAAGAATTAGATGTAGAGTTAGATTGTGTATTTGAGACCTTCCTTGTTTCTTAAAGAAGAATTAATTCCTATTCTCCTGAAACTGTTCCAAAAAATAAATGGAAGGAAAACTTCCAAACTCATTTTATGAGGCCAGCATCACCTTGATCCCAAAACCAGACAAGGATCCCATCAAAAAAGAGAATTAGAGGCCAATATCTTTGATGAACACAGATGTGAAAATTCTAACCAAAATATTAGCCAATAAGATCCAACAGTACATTAAAAGGATTATTCACCACAACCAAGTAGGATTTATTCCAGGGCTGCAAGTTGGTTCAACATCCACAAATCAATCAATGTGATACAATACATTAATAAAAGAAAAAACAAGAACCATATGATACTCTCAATAGACACTGAAAAAGCATTTGACAAAGTACAGCATCCCTTCCTGATCAAAACTCTTCAAAGTGCAGGGATAGAGGGCACATACCTCAATATTATCAAAGCCAACTATGAAAAACCCACCACAAATATCATTCTCAATGGAGAAAAACTGAGAGTTTTTCTCCTAAGCTCAGGAACACGGCAGGGATGTCCATTTCACCACTGCTATTCAACATAATACTAGAAGCCCTAGCCTCAGCAATCAGACAAGAGAAAGAAATTAAAGGCATCCAAATTGGCAAAGAAGTCAAACTCTCACTCTTTGCAGATGATATGATACTATTTGTGGAAAACCCAAAAGACTCCTCTCCAAATCTCCTAGAACTTGTACAGGAATTCAGTAGAGTGTCAGGATATAAAATCAATGCACAGAAATCAGTTGCATTTCTTTACATCAAAAACAAGACAGAAGAAAGAGAAATTAAGGACTCAGTCCCATTTACAACTGCACCCAAAACCATAAGATGCCTAGGAATAAACCTAACCAAAGAGACAAAGAGTCTATACTCAGAAAACTATAAAGTACTCATGAAAGAAATGAGGAAGACACAAAGAAATGGAAGAATGTTCCATGCTCATGGATTTGAAGAACAAATATTGTAAAAATATCTATGCTACCTAAAACAATCTACACATTTAATGCAATCCCTATCACAATACCATCTTTTTTTCCCCAAAGAAATGGAACAAATAATCCTAAAATTTATATGGAACCAGAAAAGACCTCAAATAGCCAAAAGAATATTGAAAAAGAAAGTCAAAGTTGGTAGCATCACAATTCCAGACTTCAAGCTCTATTACAAAGCTGTCATCATCAAGACAGTATGGTACTGGCACAAAAACAAACACATAGATCAATGGAACAGAATAGAGAGCCCAGAAATAGACTCTCAACTCTGTGGTTAACTAATCATTGACAAAGAAGGAAAGAATGTCCAATGGAAAAAAGACAGCCTCTTGAACAAATGGTGTTGGGAAAATTGGACAGCTGCATGCAGAAAAATGAAACTGGACCATTTCCTCATACCACACATGAAATAGACTCAAAATGGATGAAGGACCTCAATGTGAGAAAGGGATCCATCAAAATCCTTGAGGAGAACACAGGCAGCAACCTCTTTGACCTCAGCCACAGCAACTTCTTCCTAGGAACAACGCCAAAGGCAAGGGAAGCAAGGGAAAAAATGAACTATTGGGACTTCATCAAGAGCAAAAGCTTTTGCACAGCAAAGGAAATAGTCAACAAAACCAAAAGGCAACTGACAGAATGGGAGAAGATATTCACAAATGACATATCAGATAAAGGGCTAGTATCCAGAATCTATAAAGAACTTATCAAACTCAACACCCAAAGAACAAATAATCCAATCAAGAAATGACAGAGGACATGAACAGACATTTCTGCAAAGAAGACATCCAGATGGACAACAGACACATGAAAAAGTGCTCCACATCACCGGGCATCAGGGAAATACAAATCAAAACCACAGTGAGATAACCACCTCACACCAGTCAGAATGGCTAAAATTAATAAGTCAGGAAATGACAGATGCCGGTGAGGATGCGGAGAAAGGGAAACCCTCCTACCACTGTTGGTGGGAATGCAAGCTGGTGCAACCACTTTTGAAAACAGCATGAAGGCTCCTCGAAAAGTTGAAAATAGAGCTACCCTATGACCCAGCAGCCACACTACTGGGTATTTACCCTAAAGATATAAATGTAGTGATCTGGAGGGGCATGTGCACCCGAATGTTTATAGCAGCAATGTCCACAATAGCCAAACTATGGAAAGAACCTAGATGTCCGTCAATAGATGAATAGATAAAGAAAAGTTGGTATATATATACACAATGGAATACTATGCAGCCATCAAAAGAAATGAAATCTTGCCATTTGCGACGACATGGATGGAACCAGAGGGTATTATGCTTAGCAGAATAAGTCAATCGGAGAAAGACAACTATCATATGATCTCCCTGTTATCAGTAAGTGGAGATGCAACATGGGGGGTTTGGGAGGTAGGAAAAGAATAAATGAAACAAGATGGGATCAGGAGGGAGACAAACCATAAGAGAATCTTAATCTCACAAAATAAACTGAGGGTTGCCAGGGGGAGGTGGGTAGGGAGAGCGTGGTGGGGTTATGGACATTGGGGAGGGTATGTGCTGTGGTGAGTGCTGTGAAGTGTGTAAACTGGGCGATTCACAGACCTGTACCCCTGGGGCTAATAATACATTATATGTTTCTAAAAAATTTTTTTTAAATTATTAAAAAATATTTAGTGTTTGATTTTCTAATTTACTTGAAAGTTTAAACTTAAGCCTTCATAGTAGTACTGAGCTGCTATAGGTACTCAAAGTAGACTTAAAAGAAATCTGAATGTGTCAAACACAAATTAACAGTCCATGATTGAATATCTGTGTCTTTAAACTGAGTGTGACTATAAACAAGTATAATAATGGTTACAATTCTATAGTATGTAGAACTCTTCTCCACCATATGTATTGGAGACATTATAAGCTGTGTATTAACACATTTATTTTCATTTCTAGGATTAAAATTCCATTAAAAGTAAATATTTTGGTACTATCATTGGGTGCATTTTATTGTCTGCATTTGAAGATAAGGCACTGTGAATTTATCACAATTCAGTGAAGGCAAAATTTTCAAAAGCATGATTTAGAGTTGCATAATGGTATACAAGAACTTTTCCCATTTAAAGAAACCTGGGTTGTTTATCATGTGGCACTTTCCCCATCCTTTTTAAGAATATGCTATTGATGTTACATCTTGGCCTTACAGGTTATTTCAGAATTTAAAAAATATACATATTGGACTTTTCCCCCAAATCATCAAATATTATACAATAAGTATCAAAATCCTGTTATGTATCCCTATATCACATTCTCAAATAGATTAAGTTCTAACATCTTTCATAGGCTTATCCCTAACATAAATACATTGTCTTGTCCTGAATATAATAAATATGTTAAATATATTAATTAAAGACCAGCTTGGATTTGGTAGTTTTTATGTATACAGTGTGTATTCTAGATGTTGTATAACATTGATATAGTTTCAGATATCTCTAGAGCCCATGGCATAAATCCATGAATCTGTCTGGAAATGAGAAAGTTTCCTTGAATATGTCAATGAGTAAGTGTAGTTTAGAATATGCTAAAGGGACTGGAATATTAGATTCTACAGAAATATTTATTCAAAAGTAAAACATGCCCATCTGTAGCAAATCCAGCACTTTTTAAATGATTACACAAACATGAGAAATGCATTAGCAATGTTTAAACTTCAACTCCAGGGTTAGTCTCAATGTGTGATATTTTATCCCACTGCTTATACCTGGCTTTAAAGTATTTAAACTATTTTAGTGTATTGATTTTACATGACCATGGAAAATGTCCTTTACAGAGTAATCACACTATATTGATGAAGGCCTGGGCATTGTGTAGCATAAAAAATATAGCAGTAAATAAAAATAAGTGAACAACCTGTGGAAGAGATAATTCACAGTAAGAAACAGCATTGTCTATGGCTATCACCTAGAAGTACCATCTGATGATACTAAAATTTCTGTATTGGGCCTGGAGACATGACCTCAATGATCTCTGCTCCTTTATTTCAGCAGCCAAGATGATGTTAAATAAGTCATGTTTCAATAATCTGAAATGTGCTCATAGAAATACAAGCATAGTTGTTTCTGAGTGTATGAAATGCTCCAAGATCAAATAACCATGCAAGATTACAGCACTGATCTTTTACATTCTCCTTTCTCCTATTTCTCCTATTCTCCCTTTCTCTCCATATTGAGAGAGTATGTAGAGATGACCTGAAGAATTCCAGGAAAGGTGGCAGCTTTGGGGACATCAAAATATTTTACTTGAGAAAAAGCTAAAATTTCTGGCTATTACCTTGGATAATAAAATCAGGAAAATTATAAATGATTTAGAAATTATCAAATGAATTTTGGAAAATATTTGTAATTTATGATGAAATTTCATTTATATAAAACATGAATAAAATATTCAATTTTCAATTTTCTAGATTATTCACTCTAATTTAAAAAGATATCTGTATGCTAACCTATTACATAGTTCCTAAGTTATATCCAGTCATTGTGTCTTCCTAAACCAAATGTAAAGAGTTAATATAACTTTGTCTCATAGTCATATTACTGGTTTCATTTCCATAGCATCAATGCAACTGATACTGACTGCATACCCTATAGTCCCTGTACTCAGCTGTGAAAATTTGAATGCAGACACCTAAAAAATAATCACAGTATAAAAACTCTGGATTTACCCAAAGATTCAGGAACACATTAAATAATATTTTGAATTGAATCTGTTTAGATAACTTTAAATTAAATTTGTGTTTAAAAATTGATACTTCAAACATCTACAATATAGACACTGTAACAGAATCTAAAAGGTAAAAAAAAGAAAAAAGATCAATATTTAATGACTATACTCTATTCTGGGGGCTTATCTTCTTTGAACCTCAATCTCACCTATAAACAGCAGTAATGAATATGGTGATCACTGATTTACTTCAAAACTGTAAATTCATTGAGGGTATATGTATATATATACACACATATATATGTATATATATACATATGTTTACACACATATGTGTACATATATATTTATATATACATACACACATATTGAATAAAAAAATGAATGTATAGTAAATGAATAACATTCTGAATTTGGACATAGTTCTATCTTTTCCATTAAGCAGTCAATACTAAACAATGAATTTGGAAATTTATAATATGCTATAATATTCAGTGGAAAGTAATAGTTCCACTGAGTAAGACATGCAGTAATATCCATGATCTAAAATGAGGTATATTAGAGATGCCTTGGTGGCTCAATTGGTTGAGCGATTTACTCTTGATTTCAACTCAGGTCATGATCTCAGGGTCCTGGGATGGAGCCCCATCCCTGTATTGGGCTCCATACTCAGTAGGGAAACTGCTTGAGGACATCTGTCCTTCTCCCTCTGCCCCTCCATCAGTCTCATGTGCATGCTCTCTCTCTCAAATAAATAAATCTTAAATTAAAAAAATGCATGCATAAATAAATACATAAATAAAATGAGGTGTATCAGTGTTTGTACTTTTTTCTCATTAATACTTTATTTCTAGTTCTCCATCTAAAGATGATTAGTATAGGGATAACTCTGATAACTATTGCCATTTGTTAAAAAAAAAGTATATAAAATATCACAAAGACTTCCCTTAGTAGTGGGAAATTTATAACAATGTTGCAAGGCTCAAGAAAGCTTGGTAGAATGCAGAGGTTGTCAATCACTGATTCTGATGAGCCTTTCTTTTTCCCCCCTTTAGTCCTGTGGCTGGAGAGTAAAAGGGTGATGTCACACAGGAGAGACTGTATCCAGAATATTAAAAAAAAAAAAAAAGTCTTACAACTCCACAACATAAAGACGCCCCAGTATAAATAAAAATGGGCAAAGGATTGGAATAGACATTTGTTCAAAGAAAGTATACAAATTCCTAATAGACCCATGAAAAGATTAGCAACATTAGGCATTAAGGAAATACAAATTGAAACCACAATGGGATACCATGTTACCCACACTAGAATGGCTATAGTGATGGCTATATGTGTTGTTAGGGATATAGAATAATTAGAACTCTCATACATTCTGGTGGGAATGCAAAAAAACCAGTGCAGCCACTTTGGAAAGCATTTTGCCATGTCCTAAAAATATACATAGAGTCACTATATAACCCAACATGTGCTTTTCCTCTCTCTCTCCCTCTTAAATGAAGAAATAAATCTTAAAACATTTGCTTAGAGATGGGGAGAAGATTGAAGAGAAATGAAGAGTGATTGATGATGAGTATAGGATTTCTTTCTGGGTTTCAAAATGTTCTAAAAATGTTCTCACTAGTCATGCTCTCAGTTTAGGTAAACTTTCTCATTGTTCCTCATTGTCCTTTTTGAAAATGTGAAAGTGCTCTTTTCATCATTGTACCATTGTGATAATAATAATACATGTAAAATGTATTTGAAAAAAATTTAAAGGATTTTTATTGTGATTTGTATTTTTAGGTTCTGTAGATTCATGACTGCTAGAGTTCTTTGTTGGAGAATTGTGCCCACTCTATGCCAGTTACTGGCTATGCACTTTACATATGTTATCTTATTAAGGCCTCACAACAACTTTGCAAAATCAAGTTATTATGTTTTTACAGCTAAAAGTATTGGCATTTGGGGAGGTTAACTATTCAGGATGGTGTTGAAACTCTTACCAATCTAAAGCCCGTATTTTTTCATATATCACACTGCTTCTTACACAAACGTTAATAGAGTATTTTTTCAGACTTTCCTTCATCCACCAAAAAGCAAATCTCAAAATGTGGCATATGATTGCTCTGAGTGAAATATGAGATTTATAAATAACTTCATTAAATGGCACATCAACAAGTGATTTAGATTTTTATACTGAATTTCATATTTTATCTGTTTTTAATTCACACCAAATGAAAACATGACTTCAATGGTCCTGTAAAACATGTCATGTGCAAAAATGAAATGGGAGAGCAACCTGAAATGAATTTAGTTCGGGGGATTTTATGAACCATCAACTCAGCTTTCAGTTCACTCGCCATGAGAGATGGATATGATAGGTGAAAAAATAAAAACTTGGAGTAGTTCTTTCTGACATGTAACGTATAGGCAAATACAGGGCTAATATTATAGCAAATTTCATAGAAACTCTAATTATATAGAAAGCGGTTTTTGATGCTTAGGGCATGCATATCTTACCTTTTTTAGCAAATATTGAGCTAATCATAAAAAATTGCACACTGATAAGTGGTTATTAAAGAAAAATTAAGACTATTGAAGAATATCACCCTAATGTGAATTAATAATAAATCAAAATAACTTTTGATTTCAGTCTCAGAAAGTAGGTCAGAAACAAATTTGGATTGATACAATATGAATGTTCCATTGGTATCTAAAAAAAAATGCTTTTCTCTTTCTCTATGAATTAACTGCTAAATAAGTGAGTTTTAAGCAATTGTAAATAAAATAAATTCAAGACTTTTGAAATTTTCTGTAATTTATGTGATTTATTGTTAAGTGCTTTGGAGTCAGAAGACCTCTACTTGAATCTCAGCTCTCCCCTTTCTTATGGTGCAACCCAGACAAGTTGCTTCATATCTCTGAGCCTTAGTCTAAGGGTGAAATGGGAGAGATAATATACATCTTGAATGGATTTAATGCAGACTAAATCAGCATTGTATGTAAAGCATTTTGAATAATGTCTGGCATAGGGGAAGCACTTGATTTATGAAAGATCTAGCAGTATAAATTGAATAGTGAAATCTTCACAGTGAAAAATGAAATTGAAATATTGAGAAGTTGGAAAATTGGGTCTGTGTAGGTGAGCAAATATCATTCAGAATGAAAATACATTTTGGCTTATGTATAAAATATTTTTCTCAAGTGCTTTCCTTCCTGGCTGAAGAAATAATGCATTCACTTCATATTTCAGATACCCAAAATGAAAAATTAACTGCTCTTTATAATTATATAAAGTGAGGCCAAAAGTCCTTTTTTCCCTAAAAGATCTGTTTCAGCTGCTAACCCAGCTAGATTTGCTGGATAATAGCTATTTTTATCAACTTGTTTAAATAAGGTGTGATTAAAAAAATAATATTTTATACCTCCTCAAGTCTCCAAAATTTATTTTTTTATTTTTAAAAGATTTTAATTATTTATTCGACAGAGAGAAAGTGATCACTAGTAGGCAGAGAGGCAGGCAGAGGGGGAGGGGGAAGGAGGCTCCCCGCTTCAGAGAGAGCAGAGAGCCCAATTCAGGGCTTGATCCCAGAACCCTGAGACCATGACTTGAGCCAAAGGCAGAGGCTTAACCCACTGAGCCACCCAGGTGCCCCATCCACAATTTATTTTTAAATAGTATATTGTATTTGAGTTGGAGAAATTTGGGAAAATTAAATTATATGAATAAATGTCTGTACTAGAGCCTCTGGTAAACGGAACATGTAGGTTGATATAAAAAGCATAACTAGAAACTTGTGACAAATCAATAAAATCATATTTTTATCAATTTAGGTAAAACTGCCTTATGTTATAATCCATTACCTTCCAATTCTTTTTTTTTTTTAAGATTATTTATTTATTTATTTCTTAGAGAGAGAGAGAGCGAGCACAGGCAGACAGAGTGGCAGGCAGAGGCAGAGGGAGAAGCAGGCTCCCTGCTAAGCAAGGAGCCCAATGTGGGGCTCGATCCCAGGACACTGGGATCATGACCTGAGCAGAAGGCAGCCGCTCAACCAACTGAGCCACCCAGGCGTCCCATTACCTTCCAATTCTTAAGAGAAAAAAATTTAACACAAAATTGGACTCATTGGATTTATATTGCCACATTATGCAATTTGAAGGAAGAAAATTAAGTATTAAATATTCTTCCAGTGAAGCAGAAAGTAAGTTTTTGGATTGATATGATTACACCCATCCATTAATATCTTTAAGGTATATTCCTAGGAATGGCTGATTGGAATTAAAATAATATCTTGACTCAGGAAACTTCAATGAGACCAGTTATCATCATGATGTTCAGTTATCAGAACAATAAAAAAGAGCAATAGGCTATTGAAAGACATGTATAACATAAAATGTAACAATTTCATAACTTTAAAAATTTTCCTGAAAGTTGAAAATTATCTGTATACTAAAAAGTCCCAAATCAAGGTGTCAACAGAGCAATGCTCTTCCTGATGACTGAAGGAGAGAATACTATTTTTTGTTTAAGATTTTATTTATTTATTTGACAGAGAGAGAGATCACAAGTAGGCAGAGAGGCAGGCAGAGAGAGAGGGGGAAGCAGGTTCCCTGCTGAGCAAAGAGCCTGATGTGGGGCTCAATCCCAGGACCCTGAGATCAGACCTGAGCCAAAGGCAGAGGCTTAACCCACTGAGCCATCCAGGCGCCCCAAATACTTCTTTGCCTCTTATAGCTTCTGGTGTTTTCCAGCAATCCTGGTGTTCCTTGACTTCTAAGTGCCTCTTTCCACTCTGATGGCTGTCTTCTCCCTGTGTGTCTTCACATCTTCTTCCCTCTTTTTGTGTCTGTCTCTGTGTCCAAATTTTCCCTTTTTATGAGGATACTAGTCATATTGAATTATGGCCCATCTTAATTACCTATTTTTAATTTGGTCATTTTGTTAAGACCTTATTTCCAAATAAGGTCACATTTTGAGGAATAGTGGGTTAGGACCTCAAAGCATCTTTTATGAGATGGGGAACAACTGAACCCTTAACAACTAGAATGGAAATGGGTACCCAAGTCTTAAAATAGCAAGGAACTAGATTTTGCCAATAACCCTAGTTTTCTTAGAAGCAGTCTTCTTAGAGCTTCTTAATAAGAGCCTAGTCAATCAACACTATGATTTCAGCCTTGTTAAACCTAGAGTAGAGAAACCAACCCAGACTCTGACCTACAGAACTGTAAGATAATAAATTTGCATTGTTTTAAGTTTGTAGTTATTAGTTACAGCAGCAATAGAAAACTACTAAAGTCATTTTCTTTTTTTTTTCCTTTTCATTGCTGAGTAGCATTCCATTTTATGGATATACCACAGTTTTATCTCTTTGCTTGCTAATCAACACTTGGGTGTTTTTAATGCTTGCAGTATTACAAAAAAAAAGGTTGCTATACTCATTTATATAAAGGTCTTTGTGGAGACATATATTTTCATTTTGGGAATGCCTGAGGTATAAAAGCAGTGTAAATTTAATTATTTTAGAAATTGGTAAACACTTTTTCAAAATAATGATAGCATTTTACATTGGAAATGACAGGATGAAATTTTTAGTTGCTTATATCATAACCAATGCTTGGTTTTGTCAATCCATTTTAGACATTCTTATATGTACATATTAGTAGTATCTGGTAGTTTTAATTATTTCCTTGAAAGCTAATGAGCATCTTCCTATGTACTTGTTGGCTTTCCATGTATCTTCATATTCAAAGTATCTGTTCAAATTTTTGACCATTAAAAAAATTGTCTGCTGGGGCACCTGGGTGGCTCAGTGGGTTAAAGCCTCTGCCTTCGGCTCAGGTCATGATCCCAGGGTCCTGGGATCGAGCCCTGTATTGGGCTCTCTGCACAGCAGGGAGCCTACTTCCCCCTCTCTCTCTGCCTGCCTCTCTGCTTACTTGTGATCTCTGTCAAATAAATAAATAAAATCTTTAAAAAAAATGTCTGCCTTCTGGCTTTTCATCTTTATATATTCCTGATATGTCTTTTATCAGATATGTATAGAAATATATCATATATAGGTATCTATATCTATGTATAGATATATACCCCATACATAGATATGTTATATATCTGATATATAGAGATATATAGATATGGGGTAGCTATATACATAGATATACCTATCATATATACCTGATATATATATCAGATATATGTATAATACACATATATAGCAAATTTTTTCCCACTCTGTCATTTGCTTTTTCATTTTCTTACACTAACTTTAGAAGACCAGAGGACTTAATATTTATGAAGTAGAATTTATCGGTTTTTTAATTGATATCAGATATATTAGACTCCTAATTTGCTCACTTTTCAAAATTATTTTATTCTAGATCTTTGTATTTCCTAAAAACTTTAGAATATATTTCTTAATTTCTAAAATAAATCTCACATTTTTATTTGGGTTGTATCATATTGTCCAATACAACATTCAGGGTTCTCCAGAGAAATAGAACCAGTACAATATAAATGTTGATATAGATATAAATATGTAAGGAACTGGCTTAGATGATTATGGAAACTGAGAAGTCCCAAGATCTGCAGTCAGCAAGCCACATATCCAGTGGAGCTGAAGGTGTTAGTTCCAGTTCAAGTCAAAATGGAGAAGTCCAGTGCTCAGATGAAGACCATCAGACAGAGAGAGCAAATTTCTCTCTTGCTCAGCCTTTTGTTCTATTTAGGCCTCAAAGAATTAGATGAATCCTACCCACGCTGGAGAGCGTAATCTGCTTTATATAGTTTATACCAACTCAGAAGTTCATATCATTCAGAAATACTCTTGTAGAAACACCCAGAATAATGTTAGCAAATATCTGGGTATTTTGTGCTCAGTCAAGATGACACACAAAATTAACCATCACATGTATCTGTAGATAAATATTGGTAAAGTAAAACTTTTATCAATACTTAGTCTCCTCGTTCCTAGACATAATATATTTATTTTAAAGTTCCCTGCTAATTATTTTAAAAATGTTTTGTAGTTTCAATTGAGACATATCTTTTGCATATTTTGTTAGATATATCCCTAAGTGCTGAATATTTCTTGGATATTTTGGTAAAAAGCATGGATTTTAACTTTAAATTTCTAATTATTCTTTGCTAATGTATAGAACTAAAATTGGATTTTGTATATTTTTATATATTTAGTGAGCTAATATTAAAGTCATTTATTAGTTTAATAGCTTTTTGTAAATTCTTAGGATTTTCTAAGTAGACCATTAAATCATCAACAAATAGAGCCATTAATACTAGGTTTGTACTATTTTTAGTCATGTTCAAATTGGAGAGTGTGCCTAGGCAAAAAGCCAGAAATTTGCAAATGTCAATTGTTTTAGTCCCTTTTTTCAAGTGTTGATACTTTTTTAATTTGTTTGCTTTTAATTGTTTTCCAAGTTCTTTAAATAGTTGTGTGTGTGTGTGTGTGTGTGTGTGTGTGTGTGTGTGCACGTGCTTAAGATGTTCTCATTGTTTTCTGTGGTAGGGTTAATGTATGTGCAAGCCACTTGGCCATTGCCAGAGCATTTCTAGTTCACTTTTGATCATTGACTTCAGTTCTACCTGTATTTGATTTTAAATCTACCATTTTACTAGTTGTTATTTGACTCACCCATTCCATCTTTTTGTTTGTCTTTTCTTGCATTCTTTTTTGTTTAATAATTTACTATTTTTTCCCTATTTAGGTCATAGTTATAAACATAATGGCTGTATTTTTGTAATTATTAGACAGATTAAAAATACATTCTTGACTTATCAAGGTCTAGTGTTACTTGTACTTTTATTGCCCTCTGGGACAATGCAGTGATGGATTTAGTATTCTTTCATTTTCACATTTCCCATATATAACTAGTATTTTCACATTTTCCCATATATAACTGTTTTTTTTTAATTTTTACTTTACATTTCTTCTTGTATCTGAACATTTTCTTTTAGCTTAAAGAAAATACTCGAGGTTTTCCTTTAATAGGAAATCCTGATAATCCTTCACTGCCTTGTGTGTTCTGCAGTGCCTTCAAACAAAGTAATGGTATGTATTTGCAAAGCTTGTCTATAGTACAATGTTGTACAGCAATTCTCTAGGTCACATTCATCTTGCTTAACTGAAACTCTATGTCTGTTGGTTAGTAACTTCCCATTTCTTCAAGCTCCCAGCCTCTGGAAACCACCATTCTGCTCTTTGATTCTATGAATTTGATTGTTTTAGATGCCTGAGTGCAACCATGCAATATTTGTCCTTTTGTGACTGGCTCATTTCACTTAGTGCAATGTCCTCAAGGTTTATTGTTGTCAAAATGTTCAAAATGTTGTCACATTTTGAAGAATTTCCTTCTTTTTAAAGGCTGAATAATACTCTATTGTATGTGTATACCATATTTCTTCACCTATTCATCTGTGGACAGACATTTAAGTTGTTTCCATATTTTGGCTAATTAGAATAATGCTACGATGAACATGAGAGTGCTAATATCTCTTTAAGGACCTGATTTCAATTCTTTTTGGATAAATACTCAAAGGTTAGATTGCTGGATCATATGATAGTTCTGTTTTTAATTTTTTGAGGAACCTCCATACTGTTTAATGGATGCTCCATTCTGTGTTCACACCAATTTGCAAGGGTTGCAATTTCTCTACATCTTTGCTAACATTTGTGTTTTTTGTTGTTATTTTGATAACAGCTATCCTGACAGGTGTGAGGCCATTTTGGTTTTGATTTGCATTCCCCTGATAATTACTGACCTAATAATATTCTTTTTATATAGCTGTTGGCTTTTTTTCCCCCCCTCTTTGTGAATTTTATTAAGTGGCTATGATATGCCAGGTTAAAGTTCATGTTACTTGTGGGGATAGAGAAGGAACAAGAAAAGTCTGTGCTCTCAGGGAGTTTATATTCTGGTGGGGTTAGAAAATGTGAAGCATACAAAAAAATGGAGATAACCAGTGACAATGTTGTATAGAAAATAAAGCAGGTGGGCAAAGACAGGGCATGAGCTTGGGTGGCAGGGAGGGCCTATCTCTGAGGTCACCACGGAGTGATAGGGCAGAGCTGGTTGGGAAACAACCAGGAGAAAAGCATCCGGATGGATATTCCTTTTCACCCCAGCTCCCCACAACCACGCCCTTGTCCAAGAGTATCTCAAAAGAAGCCAAGTCCTAGAGAGTGAAGCCTCCCTCTGTTATGGAGGTTTTCAGAGGCAGGATAGATTGGACACAGAGACTGGGATGGGAAAGGATCTACATGCCCTGTTTGCTCCTGGCGGTGGTACCTCAGGCTTCCCAGGGCTAGGGGCATAGCTCTGACTCCCTGCCTTTTGAGAAAGATGGGAGCCTGGGCCCTTGCAGGAAGGTTAGGGGACGCTAACCCTAGAGAGGAAGGCTAGGAGATGCTAGCCCGGGGACACTCCCCACGGCAAGTGGGCGTCCAGGCCCAGAGGTTCCAGGGTCACTTCTTCCTGGCGCGGTTTGCTGCATCCAGGGCAGCCATGCTGCCTGCAGCTGTAACCTGGTGGGCGACACTGATATGAGGCTTGAGTACTGAGCTGTATGTCTTCTTTGGAGAATTGTCTATGCAAGTCCTTCATCCAGTTTTTACTTGGCTCATTAGTTTTCTGCTATTGCATTGTGGGAGTATCTTACATCTTTTGAATATTAACCTCTTATTGGATATATAGTTTGCAAATGTTTTCTTCTGTTTTATTTGTTGCCTTTTCACTCTGTTGATTGTTTCCTTTTCTGTGAGGAAGCTTTTTAGTTTGATATAGTATCACTTGTCTATTTTTGCTAATGTTGCCTGTGTTTTTGATATCATATCAGTGAAATAATTGCCAAGACCAATGTTACAAAGTTTTCCTCTATATCTATTTTTTAAGATTTTATTTTTTTGTTGGGGTGCCTGGGTGTCTCAGTCATTAATATCTGCCTTCAGCTCAGGTCATGATCCCAGAGTCCTGGGATTGAGTCCTGTGTAGGGCTCCCTGCTCTATGGAGAGCTTGCTTCTCCCTTACCCACTCTCCCTGCTTGTGTTCTTTCTCTCACTGTCTCTCTCTGTCAAAACAAATAAATAAAATCTTTAAAAAAATAAAATAAAGATTTTATTTATTTGTTTGAGAGAGAGAATAAGTCATGAGGGAGCAAAGGGAGAGGGAGAAGCCCGCTCCCCACTGAGCAAGAAGCTGATGTGGGGTATCTAAAGACATTTAAGCCTAACCCATTTGGAGTTTATTTTTGTGTGTGGTGTAAAATAGAGTTCCAATTTCATTCTTTTACATGTAGATATTCTATTTCATTTTCTGTGTATGTCTGTGGGGAAAAGACATCATTTCCCCCATTGTGTATTCTCAGCACCCTTGTTGAAGATCAGTTGATGATATATGTGTGGATTTATTTCCAGGCTCTCTATTCTGTTCCATTGTCAAAATGTCCATACTACCTAAAGTAATCTACAGATTCAGTGTAATCATTTTCAAAATTTCAACATTTTCTTATAGTAATAGCAAAGCAATTCTAAAATTTATATGGAACCACAAAAGACTGAATAGCCTAAAAAATCTTGAGAAAGAACAAAGCTAAAGGCATCATGTTTCCTGATTTCAAAATAGCCTGCACAGATGCAGTAGTCCAAACATATGATGCAAGCAAATATTTTAAGAGTGGCACAATATTCAGTACTGTACTTTTACCAGGACTTTTTAACCAGTTCTTTTTGTTGGGTTATTTAAAGATTTCATTTAAATAAAATATACTGAGAGAAACATTCCTTTCCATAATTCTTCATGATAACATCAAATTTTTCCTCAGAATAAGTTAGAATAAATTTCTAATAATAAAATTTGGGCTTGTAAGCATTTTAAATTTTTTTAAATTTTTAAAAAGATTTTATTTATTTATTTTATAGAGAGGGAGAGAGAGGTATTGATTGTGGGGGGAGAGACAGAGGGAGAAGGAGAGAGAATATCTCAGACACCCTGCTGAGCATGGAGCCAGATTCTGGTCTCCCTTCCAGGACCTTGAGATCATGACCTGAGCTAAAACAAAAGTCAGATGCTTAACCAACTGAACCACCCAGGTGCCCCAACATTTAAAGATTTTTAATAACACTACAAAAGGCAGAAAGTAACTTGTTTTTCCACTTACTATATAAAAAGATTTTTATACATGTTTATAAAATACTACATCTTATTTTATCTCTTTAGTTATATATGATTGTTTTATTTCAAAGGTGATTGAGTAACAAAGGGTCTGAATATTTTAGTCATGTTAATTCTTTATATTTTCCTTTTGTGAGTTTCTTCTCTGTTTGTTTTGGACATTTTTTACTGGAAAATCTTTATTTCCTATTATTTTAATGAGAAATAAGATGAAATTATTAAGAAATTTTTTATTTCCTTGTTAATTAATTTAAAAGTATATATACTTATATATTAAAGCCAATAAATAGTTTTTCAGTCATAGACACAGCAAATATTTTCTTTAGTTTATTGCTTTTCTTTAGTCAAATCTATTGAATTTTTCATTCATGTGTGTTTTACTTTGTTTTTAATGCTTGGCATATGAATGCTAACAAACATTCAAATATATTTTTCTGTTTTTTTTTATATTTTATTTCTTTTAAAGAGTTGACTTTTCATTTGTCTAAAATTTAACTTCTTGTTTCCTGGCAACTTTGCATACTGAATTTTTCTAATTTTCAGGTCTCAGCTCATCAAATAAGCTTTACTTGACCTGTTCCTCTGTTGCTCAAGGTTCTTTTTACTGCATTGCCTTGTGTATTTCCTTCTAGATACTTTTTACATGAAAAAGTGTTCTTAATTATTTGTCTCTAGACTTAAATATTGTTTGTCTGTCTTCATTAGAATGTAAGTTCAATGAAGTAAGGATATCTTGTGCTTTACTTTCCTCTGTATTCTTTCAGCCTAATAACTTTCCTGTACCTAGTAGAAATTCAAATATATTTGTTCATTGAAAAATGTACCATTTATTATTGCCTCATATTTTTTTCATTATGTGGGAGTCTAATATCCTTTTCATTTGAAAAAGTTCACTTTTCTTATGAGATTATTACTCAACTACTTTATAATCAACTACTTTGTCAATTTTTTGAAATAATAAAAATTGTATTCAAATTGCCAAATCATCTTAAAAACAAAACAAAACAAAAACCCATGTCTTAAGTGAGACTTAGAGATAAATACATCTAGAAGAAAAAGTACTTCCATAGAGGCTTATTGAGAAACATTATTTTTAGATGACATTTTTCTAAAACAAGCACAATTTTTCTCACCTGTAAATTCAGTCCTTTTTATTTTTTCTTTTCCTTTTAGATCTTGGTTTAGCAACTGTCCTTTAATAATATCATCTGGTTTTGGACTAAAAAGAGCTCTGGGAAATCTGATTCATTGCCTGTTACTGTCTCACTGTGGCCCACTTATGGTAATGATGTCAGTTTACACTGGAATTCCAAATATACAAGATTCTACTCATTGTATAATAGTTAAGAATAGACTTTTCTGTCAAAGCTTTGAAATGGTCATTCTTTGTTGAAGACCCAATTTATTGCCAAATTCTTATAGCAGAACCTTGAGATAAGCATGCAAGGGATTGCTGATAATATTGAATGGTCAAGTTTATTTATTACAGCAACTATCAACATGAGAATCAAGAAGAGTCAATATTCTTTACTGGGATTTAACACATCTATTTAGTAAAGACTTGATCAGTGTTTCCCCTATGATGAAAAACGTAAAGAGTAGGACCATTGAAGAATCTCCAGGGCCTTCCAATACATCCTGTAAATTGTACATATTTATACCAATAAATATTTACTTGTATAAAATTGAATAATGAAATAAGAACTTGGAGATACTTATGATACATATGACATTGCTAGTTATATAAATACTCATATAATCAACATGAAAAAGATGAATAACTTCAAAGATAGGTAAACAAAAGACATGCACATATTTCTACAAAGGAATTAATAAACATAGTATTGCTAAACTTCACTAGTAGTTAAAATGCAAACTAAAATATAATGAAATATCAATTTTTATATAACATTGGAAAATAATTGATTTCTGAAATTATTGGAAAATTGGACATACTATGATTTATCGGTGAGAATGTAAATGGTTTCAATCATTTTGAGGGTAAGTTTGCAATATGCATTATAATGTTAAGTGGGCATATCATTTACCATATCATTTTAAAGAATTTATCCTACAAATATTTGTACAATCACACACACATACACACACACACACACACATGCTAATTATAACATAGTTTATAATTAAGAAAAGCCAGCAATAAAAATAGCCATTGCTGTGGACTGATTTAACAAAAGTGATTCATTCATGCAGTGGAATATTAAGCGGATACTAAAGAGATTGAAAAAATCTTTGATTTAAGAAGGCTTAAATTCTTCCATCACTTAAAACAATATGTAGTTTGCAATTCATTTTTGAACACAAGCAAATATATACTCTTTCATGAAAAAATGGATGGCTCAAAGGAAGAATCAAGAGCCTGGAAGGTGAAACTGGGAACAACTAGAAATTTTTTCCAGACCTTGAAACCTGATCCAGAAAAATACAACATATGCCCCCTGGACCTCAGAACTTGTTCTTCCACCCCCCTAGTTTTATTGAGAAATAACTGACATGCATCACTATACAAGTTTAAGGTATACGGCATGAGGGTTTGATTCCTATGTATTGTGAAATGACTACCACTATAGGTTCAGCTAACATCCACCTTATAGAGATATAATAAAGAGAAAAGAGAGAAGAAAATTTTAAAAAGAAAACAAAATGTCTCTTTGTGGTGAGAACTCAGCATTTACACTTAACTTTTCTTTATATTATTCATCATCCTTGGTATTTATTTATCTTACAACTGTAAGTTTGCACCTGTTATGTTCTTTTTACATTCATTTCCCCTATTTTTGAACTGGACTATCTATAACTGTTCTTACTTGCCCCACTACCCCCCACCCACACACACCATATGTTGGGAGTGTCAGAGAACTTGTCTCTAGTTTCTCATGGCAACAGATAGAGGGGAATTTTTCCTTAGCAACTCTCCTTAATGGATTAAATGAAAAAGCCTCTTCTGCACCTGGATCTGATTTAGATACTGGACTTTGAATTGAGAGGATGAGATTATGCACTTTGACCTGATGTGTAATGGGATGAAACTTTTGGGAACCTTAGAGGGTTAAATGTATTTTGTAATTGGGAAGGACATTGGTTATTGTGGGCCAGAGAACATACTGTAAAAGACTAATGAAACATGTATTTGTTATGATGGTTGGATTTTATAACTTACTTTAAATCCTCAGAGGAGAGCTTCTGTCACATATAATTTCATTTGGAAATACCATGACTACATATAATTTTAGTGACAGAATATGTTACTTTGATTCAAAAAAATTTAAATTCTTCATTTAAAAATAATATGCACTTTACAATTTATTTTTGTATAGATTGGGCTGTCCTTAATAACACATTACTTATTAGAAATACTTTTCTCACTGTTTGTGAAAATTCTCACTGTCAGAGAGAAGAGGGGAAAAATGTGGGGGTTGTCAATTCTTGCAAAAATATTTTTCAGTCTTTCCTGAGGAAATTTAAAGAATAGAAAAACAGAGGTTACAAAGTAAGAGATGTTTTTCATACTTGTCTAAATTTTGTGCCACTTATGAATCCATTCTTACTACAATGAGCACCCTGTGTGTACTACATGGCTTTTAAAAAATATTTTTACTTGTTCACACTACAGAGAACATATTATAAAAATGGCATTGCTTATTTCAGGGTACATAGTTATTAATAAATGTGTCATGATGCCCATGTTATTCAAGAAATCTCTGTGAAACCTGGTCTCATGCTGTCTACACTGTAAATGGTTTGGTAATTCAGGCTATAGAGTAGCTGATAAACAATGGAATCTATAGTCACATAAAATAGCATGTTAGGGTATATTATTAAAGCAAATTTCTCTATTCTCAGAGTGTTGACAACATTTATTTAAGCATAGGTGCCTAATATATGTGTGCTGACATGCAGTAGGTATGAATAAAAAAATAAATGGTGGCTTATAAAAGTAGTGATTTGAAAAGTGATTTCAAATTTGCAGACTAATGGGCTAAGCAAACAAAATATTCTGACATGTGGAACTATTACTGAAAAAATTTTGGAAAATCTTAACAGCCTAATTGAAGGAAAAATATAAAGAATATATAAGTATATATAAAGAATATAAGGAAGTAATCCTTCATGTAACACTAGAAATATTTGGTGAATTATTTCTAAGGGTCAAGGGAATCAATTTGAAAAATTATTTCCATAATATCTTTACAATTAAAAATGTCTTGGACTGAGTCCTAACCCCTCAGTTAATTCATCTTCAATGTTTAATCCCTGTATAGATGTAATTATCTGATGTTCAAATGAACATCTAGATTATCTAATTTTTCAGTGAAATATTTTTGTCCAATTGGAGTATAGGTCACTAGTTATTTTCTGTTTGTAGAAATTAGAGTTCAGGAAAAATAAAAAAATAGTCACACACACAAAAAAGCCTGTACTGGCTCATAGAATGCAATCCTCCACCACCAGTTCAGTCCCCCTCCTGCACATACACTGAAGGAGGTGTCACATAAACTTTAACAGAAGAGGAAGTAAGACGAAGGATTAGTTGCTTTGCTGTTAAAATACCAAAGTTGGAAGAACAATGACTGGAGAGGAACCATGGCAATAATAACAGGTAAACTCAGATAGCCTATTTTTAATTTGTTATTATAGTTTAAAAATATTAAAATAATGGGTTTTAACTCAAGATTCAGTGTTCCTTCAAAGTACAGCATTTTTTAAATTGGTATTTGAACTGTTTTAAAAGAAAAAAAAACTTCACTCTGCCTTTCATATGTTTTCTCCCTCTCTCTCTCTCCCTGTCCCTTTCTCTCTGTCTGTCTGTCTCTCTCTCTC
>RCUC01127230.1:0-33159 GCA_003697995.1 Taxidea taxus jeffersonii | reverse complement strand
TCTACTTTCAGTGTTTCAAACATTTCCTCTATTTTTCTTTCCTCATTCAGTTCATATAATTCAAGACTTTAGACATTCTTTACTAATTCCCTAAGCTGACTTACTGCATCTTCTTTCTATTTTTACTTGGCAAGACCCCAGTCCTGGGTCCTTTTCTCTATACCCATACCTCAGCTGATGAATGTTCCTGAAGAAATATAATGATTTCTACTTTGGTAATGGTTGACTAGATGACTCAGAAAAATTTTGAAAATAATTAAAAATGCTGGGCATAATATTAAAAACATCTCTTTTAAAGATTGCAGAATTTTAAAAGATACTAAGAAATTACCAGACCAAAACTTAAGGAAAACTGGACACTCAAAAGGTAAGCTGAATACTCAACTCACTTGGCCCAGAAGGTATTCTAGTGTTGGGAAAATTGCACTTTGTTTTTGGTGGCCTCATAGGTAAGAGATTATTATTTAAGGCCCAGGGCCAATGCAAGTGGATAATCTAATAAGAAGTTCTTTTCACATTAAGTCGTAATTACAAAGGGCTGGGAAGTGTGGATCAGAAAGAAACCGCTGGAAAGGTTGCCTTGAAACTACACATAGAAGAAGAAAAAAGGAAATGAAAGTTTTTTTTGAAAAGTTGTAGCCATAAGCCAAACTTTGTATAGATTTAAAGATTAACTTCACATATTCTAAGGGGTTTAGGGAAACGGCAAGACAAAAATTTGTTGTAAGGTGGTTCTAGAGTGGTAATGCCCTTGGTGTCTAGACAGAAATAAATTCAGATCCTCTTTGGAGGTAGGCAACTTGGTTCAAAGCTTCAAGGAACCCCTGTAAATATTTTTCAGAGAAAGTGAAAAGCATGTAGTCATAAACAAAATCAGGTGCGTAAGGCAACAGAATATTATGAGGTGGAAACATTAGGAATAACATAAAAACAGGTCGACAAAAACTCTACAAATTGGAATCAGTGGACACAAATTGTAAAAAATTATGCTTATTCTCCTTAACAGAATAATGGCAAACACAGGAAACGCTAAAACTTCATGTAAAAGTATTGAAAAAAAGAGCCAAGTAAAATTTCTAAAAATGAAAAACTAAAGATAACTCGGATTAAACTCAAGTGTCTGGATTTAAGAACAAATTATCCACAGAATTAATGTAAAGATTAATGGAAATATGAATGAGAAGAAAATATACAGGGTAAATCATAAAGAGACAAAAATATAGAAAAGGAGATATTAATGGTAATGAAAGAAGCTATAATGTATGTTTAATTTGAGGAGAGAGAGAGTAAGGCAGGGGCAATATTTAAAGAAATGATGACTGGGGTGCCCAGGTGGCTCAATCAGTTAGTCGTCTGCCTTCAGCTCAGGTCATGGTCTCAGGGTCTGGGATCAAACCCAAGTCATTCTCTTTGCTCAGTGGGGAGCCTGCTTCTCCTTCTTCCTACCACTCTGCCTGCTTGTGCTCTCTCTCTCTGTCAAATAAATAAATAAAATCTTAAAAAAAAATTAAAAACTTGGGTGCCTGGGTGGCTCAGTGGGTTAAAGCCTCTGCCTTAGGCTCAGGTCATGATCCCAGAGTCCTGGGATTGAGCCCTTCATCGAGCCCCGCATCGGGCTCTCTGCTCAGCAGGGAGCCTACTTCCCTTACTCTCTTTCTGTCTCTCTGCCTACTTGTGATCTCTGTCTGTCAAATAAATAAGTAGAAATCTTAAAAAAAAAAAATGAAGAACTGATGACAGAGAATTTTGCAAAACTGATGAGATACATCAATCCAGAGATTCAAAAACCAATCAAGCATGGTGGGTACAATGGATGAAGGAACTAGACTTTTGATGGAGGTCACATTTTGTGTATGTTCAACAGATGTTGAATTATAATTTTGTGCACCTGAGGCTTATGTAATGTTATTTACAAATTTTTTCTCAATTAATAAAATCAAATTTTAAGCAGAATAAATATGACCTGCATACCTAGATACTTTACAAGAAAACTACAGAACACCAAAGAAAAAGAAAAAATTCAAGGAAAAAAATAATCTAAGCCAGAAAAAAATGTCAGAATACTTTTAAAAGAATAGCATTTAGGATGATTGCTGACTTCTCAGTGCTATCTATGAAAGCCAGAAGTCAATGGAATGATACCTTCTAATTGCTGGAAGAAAATACTTGCCACATTAGAGCTACATACCCTTAGAAAAAACTTTAAAAAGTAAAAGTGAAATAAGATCATTTTTAGACAAGCAAAGATAGGGAGTTTTTGTACCAGATGCCATCAAGAAAGGAAATTTTAAAGAGGATGAGCTCAAATGAAAGGCCTAAAATGAAAGAAGGGAGAGTAAAGAAAGTGGTAAATACATGGGTAAATATAAATGAAGAGTTACTATGTAAAATAACAATAATGTCTTATGAGGTTACAACACACTTAAAATACATGTTAATAAAAAAATACAAAAAATACATGTTAATAATTTCATATGCTGAGTGAGTAAATTCAGTGAAAACATTCTATGGTCTTCACTATCTGGTAGGAGGGTAAAGGCATTGATAAAATTTAGAAATATTTATTTAAGTACAAATATATATTTTATGTACTTTTCCGTATGTATATTTTAATTCACAATAGAGTCAGAAGTTTTTAATCCAGTGATTGAGTCCTCTGTAAGTTATGTCTTCAACTTTAGTCAGCAGGATTTTCAGTGCTTCCTGGCAATCCTATCTGGCTTCCATAGTCCTGTCCCTAACATTCTCCATAGGAATGCATTCAGATATTCTCCAGTCCCCTACTCTTCTCTGCTCCCAACCTATCTCCTCCTCAGCACGGAACATTATCTCCTAATTCATAGAGTATGGAACGGCCAAAAAATCAGAGCTTCTTCAATTTACTGCCACAAAAACAAAAGTTTTCTCATCATCAGAATCAATCCTTTCCTGATTTTCTCCTGTTCAAAGGACTGAGCTGTCCCTTCTCCAGTCAAAAACCAATTCCTCTGTTTCTTCTAAGAGATTTTATTCTTTCTACCCCATTGCCCATCTATACATCTCTCTCTTTAAAGGAACTTTAATCTTAGTATTTAAACATGCTCAAGTTTCAATCCTATTTATCTTAAATGATGTGTGCCTACATGGGGGCACACACACACACAATTTAGATCCCAAAGTTCCCTTCTAAACTAAATTGCATACTATCTTTCTTTTTCATAGCCAAACTTCCTGAAAACATTGTTTTTACTCTCTGTCTCTATTTCCTCACTTCCTACTCAATTTTCTAGAATAGCAGTTTTCAAACATTTTGATCTTAGGACTTTTTTTTTAGACTCTTGAAAATTCACAAGGACCTCAAATAGCTCTTGTTTAGGTGGGTAGCCACCAGGTATTACCTATTCTGAGATGCTTAATGTCTCTTTCCAAATGGATAAATACTCTGTCCTCTTTATTTTTATCTAGAGTGAACATAGAGTAGACTTTTGTGTCTTGCTAATCTTGGAGTCCCTGGTACCTGACTCAGAACTTGTTACTTTTTGGTTATTATTAACTCTATCTGCTTATTTTCCTGATCTCTCGAATTCTTTGTTAGTAAATATGAAAGAGTTGGTGAGTATTTTTGCTGAGTTTCTTTTTAAGTTTCTTAGGTGCTTTGTGGAGATCTAAAACAAAGTGAAATAATAGTTTATGAAACAGGAGTGCAAAACCAATTCAACCCCACTCCTTGGAATACATGAAAAAGAAAAAATAAAAAAACCAACCCAGATCCAATTTCACACTCCAGCTGAATTCTGTCCTATATCTGAGAAAATTGCCCCAGGTGTCCACAATGGAACTTCTGTTTGAGATTCTAATATGCTAAAGATGATTTCTCAGGAGATGTTATTTTTTTGAGAAGTGACTGAGAAAAAGCTTTGTCAATAGCAAATTAAAATAAAGCCGAGATACAATATTATTATTCTGGCCACGTGAAGTGGTTTTATTCCTCTCCAAGCAAAGAAAGAGATACAGAAGGAAGTCTAGGAATAAAGCAATGAGTTGATGAGTTATGTACACTAACTGAAAGTTAGTTTACGATGGTTTTGCTATAAGATAGGCTGCCCCTCACTTCCATTGAATGGAAGGTTGTTGTTGTTGTTTGTAACTTTAATATCTCAAAATCTTTAAAAATAATAAATAAGACAAAAATAGCTTGTGGTAAATGCCATTACATGTGTGATTCTGTGTAGCCAGATTCTGGTGTTGTTTTACACATTATACTGGAGTTATAGCTGGATAGGTTTTTGCTGGCCCTGAGGAAGTGTGTGTGTGTGTGTGTGTATGTGTGTGTGGTCTTTGACAGGAAGGATGGGTGAAAGGCAGTTGTGGGAGGGGGGAGGGGGGAGCAGGTAGGGGCAAAGCTGGGACGTATATCTGAATGGTCCTTGCAGATGTAGTAGGCAGGGCATCCTGGGAGACAATTAACCACATTGTCATTATATGGTATAAATGGGTTGGAATGTAGCTGGTGGTGGAGACTTGGTAAATAAAAATTGGGTGTTGAACACTACCCATGAGGTTGCCTGCTTTAAAAAATAAATGGAAATTTGAAGAATGATTTCATTCTTCATAAGTACTCTTGGTACAAAGAACAAAAAATAAAAAACAAAAAAATAGAATTTGCTTCACGAGTCCAGTGTTAAATCTGAAATATGGTCTGAGGCAAAGAGAACCAGATTCCCTGCAAAGCCTTAAGTGAGCCCTTTGTGCTCGCCAGCTTTCATTGAGTACACGGGTTGCCCTAGTGATGAATGTCCTGCTTTGTGTGGTCTCAGCATTTTTTTCTGGAGAGGCTATTTTAATGAGAAGGTGAATAGAGGGGGCTTCTTTTGAAACCAGGATAAGAGGAGGGCCACTTCTGAAAATGCAAGCATAATGGTGCCATTCCTTATCACAGAGATCTGACAATCCCAGGAGACTGTCTGCTTCTCCCCCTCTCCCCCCTTTTCTCTTCTCTTCTTTCGACTAATTGCTGTTTTGGTTTGGCCTATGGTCTGAATCCCTGGAATCTTCTTTTGGAAGTACAGAGTAACCCACCAATCAGATCCCACCTTGCACCCTGGCCTCATCTTCCTTGAAAAAGGGAATAGACTCTTGGTGTTTCAGGGAAGGACACACCCATGCTCCTTTCTCCTACCTATTTTAAAATGCTGCCCTTTTTCAGATGTACCCACGCACTAAGAATTATGCTGCAGCCTGTTTGAACACCCTTTCTCCTTCAGGATCCATTATGAGGGGCAGGAGTGGGAGGAGACCATATAATTGCTATATTTTAGGACTCGCTTGGGGCTAGCTTTGATTGAACACACAGTAAACTCTTGATTATCCATGCTAATGGAAGGAATAGTAATTCAGACCATACAGTGTTTCTGACTTTGAAATGTGTTATGTGATTTTTTTTTTTCTTTTCTGAAAGCAGTAGCAGGTGGTTTAGTGAGAATAATAGTGAAATTAGTTTTGTGTTGCCAATGTTTTTGGTAGGCAAATGTGAGAGGCACCATTCTCCTCATTCCTGTCCCTACCCCACAAACTCACCTGGTGCAGACTCCTACTGCCTTCAGATTACATGGTCCTTTTTATTTTCCCCTTTTCTTAAAAAAAATGAACTTTCAGGAAATTGGTCAATGGGGAAGGTTTACTTGATAGGTAATCAATACAAGGCACATACTGTCAGATATTTACATTTAAATAGGAGTTAACTTCAAAGCCAAGGAAACAGAAGTTACTAATATTTCCATAATATTTAATAATTACACAAATAGGGTAAGTTCCCCTATGGTAAGTATTTATGGTATGGTTATTATTATTGTCACTTTGATGGTATGTGTTTTTATTTGTTTTGTTTACCAGTGTTTATAATGGTTCTGTGAATTTAAAAATGCACCTACTACATTTTTGCAGATCAAATGAAAAACGTTGTCATTTTTAAAGTACTTTTTTCATATGCCTTTCTGGATATTCCTACCACTCTCCTAGAATACAGGTCTCAGAGTTGTTGTTGTTATTAAAATAACTAATTCTTGGTTTAGTCCCCCTTTTGTTGGTATGTAGTCAACTGTCTAATTCAGTGTAAATTTTCAGTGGACTATAGAATGATGAAAGGATTTTTTCCATGGATAGTCTCATCAAACTTTTGCTACTTTGCCCTTTGTTGATTTGTCAGGCCAAGTTTTCATCATCCTTATGGAGACAGCTTTCTTCTGGAGATAAGTGGCACAGTTGTATGCTGCTCACGGGCCATTTCTGCCCCGGACCCAAGCTGTCACAGTGTGTGTGTATGTGTGTGTGCACGCGATAAACCACTCACTGCACAGTGACGCCAGGTGGACTCACTCCAGCCTATTTTCCTTAATAAATACAGTTAACCAAAAGATCTTTCAGCTTTGTGCCGTGTTAGTTGAAAAAAAACCAGAAAGAAAAGTTCAGCATGGACTAGAACCCCCTTTCCTTGGGGAGCCTCTCAAAGGAAGCAGGGACAACCGTGGAATATTAAGGTGGACAGCTTCTGATTCCACCTGGAGGAGGGAGGACTTGGCTTGTGGTTAGAACTTCCCTCATGCCTGTGCTGTGCTAGGGAAGTGAGTTCATTGTTGGTTCTGGAGACTGAGAAGGGGTGAGAGCCAACTCTGCCACTTACTAGCTTTGCAAATAGAGCAGTTTAAGTCCTCTCGGCTTCAGTTGCCTCATCTTTTAAATGGTGATAACAAGAATGTCCACTTTATAGTGAGAATACATTTTTAAGAATTTGCAAAGGGCTTAACTTCATACCTGGTACACACACAGTGTCAACCCTGATGAACACCTACTGTGAGCTAGGAACGAGGCCAGATAAGTTTTGCCGCCCTGTAGTGCAATCCCTCCCTGTATCAACCCATTCTTCCCAGTGAGAAAACTGAGGCTCCTAGAAGTTCATTAACACGTTTTGTGTTACACAGCCCCTGGGGGGTGCTGGGAAATTTGGACCCATGTCTGTCCCTTTGTATAAGCTGTGGCCTCCCTAGAGTTTGAGTAGCCAAGAAAGTTGTATCTGTTCCACAGCCATGGTCCCCAATAATAAATATGAGGGAGATAAAAGGCAAAATATTTATCAAGGGGGTGCCTGGGTGGCTCAGTGGGCTAAGCCTCTGCCTTTGGCTCAGGTCAGGATCTCAGGGTCCTGGGATCGAGCCCCACATCGGGCTCTCTGCTTAGCAGGGAGCCTGCTTCCCCCCCTCTCTCTGCCTACTTGTGATCTCTCTCTCTCTGTCAAATAAATAAATAACATTTTTTAAAAAAGAGCATTTATCAAGGCAGGGATTATGTAACTCTGGCCAGTTTTCCTCTTTCGTGTTCTTTGGAGGGTGTACTTGGGCCTCTACCCTGGGGCTTGGCGGGGCACACTAAAATGATACTTCCTAAGAGAAGCTTTCCCTTCCCACCCTTCCTGGGGTTGCTAAGCCTCCGTGCCACAGCTGCCATGAAGGTATTATCACGACCTGAAATCGTGTGTGAATTTGTTTGGGTCCTTGACGGTCCCTCCCACTGCCCTGTGAGGTCTCGCAGAGAAGGGACTTAGCTTTGTTCCCTGCTGCGTCTTTAGCACATGGCCCAGTGCTCAGGCGTGGGAGGGGCGCAATAAATATTTGACCGATTGACAAATGAAGAAGTCCAACCCTTGTGGGAAGGCTGTAGTCCTGGAAGGCGTGCATTGTGTGGGAGCCCCCACATGGCCAGGCTTTCAGCAAGAGATAAAGGGAGGGTTCGGGGAGTAAAAGGTGCCTGAGTTCTCTGCCGTAGGTCCTCTTTGTGCCCTTTTGATGTCAGGAGGGAGCTGTCCTGATTCTTCTGCCAGAGAGTATGGCCTTGAGGTGCAGCCCCTGGCTAAATGTGTCCCAGCTCAGCTTCTGCTTCATCCTCATTAACTGCACGTCATAGCTGGCCATAGGGAAAGATTAATTTAGTGACCAGGCTTAATAAATAGATGCTTCGGGGCACCTGGGTGGCTCAGTGGGTTAAAGCTTCTGCTTTCAGCTCAGGTCATGATCCCAGGGTCCTGGGATGGAGCCCGGCATCGGGCCCTCTGCTCAGCAGGGAGCCTGCTTCCTTCCTCTCTCTCTGCCTGCCTACTTGTGATCTCTCTGCCTACTTGTGATCTCTGTCTGTCAAATAGATAAATAAAATCTTTAAAAATACATACATACATACATACATAGATGCTTCTGGTCTTACATTTCATGCATTGCTCTCAGAGGCTAAGAGCTCACTGAAGTGCCAGTTTCAAGATGTCAAGGGCAAGCAGCTGGGAAGTGCAGAGACATTTCTGCTGAGCCTTTGTTCCCCAGCCCAAACTGCAATCACCAAAACTGCAGCGACGACAGGAAAAGCCTTCAACAGCCATTTCCTGTGCAACCTAAAAACCACATTTCTGAATCAGATTGCCTTTGTGAGGCATGGCCACATATATGGCTCTCCAAGCACATCAAGCCACATTTGCCTAGGAGGGAGTGTCAGAACGTCTTGATTTTATCATCATATACACCTTTTTTAGTGGGGGGGGGGGGTGGTGGTCCCTGCATGGCATCTGACGTAGAGGTCCGTAACCTTCTCCCCGCTAGAAAGCATTGGCAAAGAGTTTTCATTTTGGAGGAAAGGCTTGTTTCCGGGCAGCCATCTCCAGAGAAAATCGAGTGTGAGGTACTAGATGGTAAACAACCTCATTTCCCACAGGGGCTGAGGCGACCTGAATAAGTTCCAGAGTGAGTCCACGAGAGCAGCATAATCATTACAGAGTGTGTGCGTGCCCATGTCTATGTGTAATTGTAATGTATAATTAATACAGAGCTAAGATTAAACGCCTGGGTGAAAAGACTGGCAGGCTGAAGAGCCTGAGGGATATCGACCTGTAAGATGCAGCTTGTTTGCAGCAAACCTCAGCTCGCAGTGCTCATTTCCATGGACGTATGCCATGTTTTTTTTCTTCCTTTTTGTTAGGACTTCAGACTTGAGGAATGAGGATTTTGCAGTTTATGCACTCCCCGTCCCCCACCCCGACCCCGGGAAGAAACTTGTGTTTCATTTACTCTTGTCCTCCAACCACTTAATGATTATTTTCTCTCAAGTGGGGAGACTCCCAAAAGCAAGCAGAAAAAGGACAAACATCCCTTTCCTGGTACCATTCCTCTGTCCTTTGTTGGCACTGACCTTGCCACGAAGCCATGAAGGTATGTAGCCTGAGAGGACTTCTGACACGTACTCACGAATCTTGCCACGTTCCTCAAGACCTCCACCATAGGTGACCCCTGGATGCAATTGTTGCCCTTGATTGTTAATGAAGGTTGGATTCTTGGAGCAGCTGTACGTTGAGAATTTAGAGAAAAGACGGTTTCGCTTCTCTTCTTCCCTGATTGTTTGAAACTCACTGACAGGCTTGAACTGAACAAGCATCTGGCAAGACATGGCTTCTAACTCCCACTTTACTGTTGTCCACACACAGACCCTCTGTTCCTGCCCCTAGCCAAATGAATGCTCATTTTCTGCCAGAAGTTCTACACGTTCTTTGTGTCACTCATAGATTTTGATCTTCTCTACTTGAGCAGTGATCTTATTTCTTATTTGTTTGAATAACCTCTAGCTCCTGGTTTCCAGGGAGGCTTTCTAGTAAACTCCCTGAGCATCTTCTGACAATATGTAGTACATACTAGTTACAGCTTTCTGACATTCTCCTCCTAGAATTCCAATAAGAGGAAAGAGAGGGAGAAAGGGAGAGAGAGGCCCAATTAATTCTCTTCTGTATCATCATCAGCAAGTACTAGCAAGTGATTCTCAAACTCTCTTGCCTTTGTCACTGTGATCTTGAGCCAGTTAAGAAACAACTCTGAATCCTGGGCTACTCATTTGTAAATGTGAATACAGAAGCAAAGTGTAATTCTCCCTGAATGTGAGGTTGGCAGAGGACCCAACACAGCTGAAAATCTTCAGTTTATTTTCTTTTTGATGTCCTTGCTGAGGCAGGAAATCCAGTGCTGAAGTTTCAAAAACATGCATCCTGGAATTAATAAGAGCCCATTTAAAAAAAAATTTTTATTTATTTATTTGGCAGAGAGAGAGCACAAACAGGCAGAGTGGCAGGCAGAGGCAGAGAGAGAAGCAGGCTCCCTGCTGGAGAAGGAGCCCAATTCAGGATTCGATCCCAGGACCCTGGGATCATGATCCCAGCCAAAGGCAGCGGCTCAACCCACTGAGCCACCCACGCGTCCCCCAGAGCCCATTTTTAACTGGTGGGAAAGTTCACTCAACAAAATTGGTTTGAATCCTGCATCTAACCTGATGGTATTAAATTATTAGTTTTGATGAAAGAATTCTTTGTATATTTTGATTAAAATAAATGTTCTGTAAAGTTTCAAAGAACTTCTTGAGGAATTTCATGTCATAATAATAGAAAATAAAGTACTGAAAACAATATTACAAAATTTATCATTGGCTAAGTATGATTATTATACTTTTCAGCTCACTTATGATATTTAGAAAATAAAATGGGAAATGATAATGGGCCCAGAGTGTCTATAAAAGCAGACTTATAATGACAGTCTGGGTGGAGGAAAGGGCTAGAGTTGGTTTTGAAGTTCCGTTTCTATAGGAAGCCTGGTGGTTTTACCCATGCTTATCAGGGGCAACTTTGATGCTCATGAAGATATGGGGCTTCCCATAAAGTTGTGTTTGCATAGCCAACACAGAGTCTGTCCTTACTGGTAAGCCTATTGGGAACTTTGAGTGTATTGACAAAGACAGTGGTAGGACTGCAATCCATTTCTGCTACCAGCGATGATAAATTCTGTCCAAGATATATTTAGGTCTTCTGTTTTAAGTTTAATTTGTTTAAAACACAGTGTTAAGATTAGACATGTGAAGAACTCCAATGTTGCCAATTTCACTCACCACTAATTCCTAGATTTGGAATGATTTTTTTTTTTTCTTTGCAGAAACAAGGTGTTTGAAGAAGTAGTTGAGAATTGCAAATGTGATATCAGAGCTGTGCACGTGCTGTGATTTCTTTCCTAGGACACGATATGTTTGCAGGATCTGTGATGTTTGCTCTCTTTAAGCTTGGATGTTTAAATAAGGGTTTTTAAACTCTGTGCTGAAGAGACAGTCAAATTATAGTATATTCCATACTTTATGAAAGGTAGATCAGCATTCCAGGGGGGCAGTAATCTTCATTGGGGAATAAAGTTAGGTCTTACCTTTAGATGGAATACCTATGGGATTTGGTTTGAGGTCTCACTGTCCCCAAAACCTCTTGATCTGGTTACCCACAGTGCCTGAAAACCCAAGATATCTCATATCATTGGGTAAAATTGGTAAAATGAAAATGCAATCCAGGGGAAGATGCAATGTCACATTAATTTTGCAGATTCAGATATGTAAGTCTTGTCTATATGTGCTTATCCTGGGAACTACATCTACTTTTAACTGTATGGATCAAGCAGCCAAGCTTTGTATAGACCAGAATGGCTGACAGCACCGACTGTCCTCTTGTACCTGTAAGATGGTTCTTGATTTTATTTATTTAGACATTCAGTACTATTAATCAGGCACTACTCTGTAAAAGTGGAAGATCTAAATATGAACCCTTGAGTATGACTTGTATTTTTTCTAAATATTAGCTCTTAAAATTCTTTTG
Organism: Taxidea taxus jeffersonii; assembly: GCA_003697995.1. Taxonomy (NCBI): domain Eukaryota; kingdom Metazoa; phylum Chordata; class Mammalia; order Carnivora; family Mustelidae; genus Taxidea; species Taxidea taxus. The sequence continues at coordinate 21,479 of RCUC01127230.1, read as the reverse complement.
TAGATCACTACTTTGCTTGGTCTCTGTGCAAATGTAGTTATTCACCAAGGGCCTTCATGTTTCGAGTAAGAAACCTTTGAGACCTTCACACAGAAGGTGTTGGGCGTAGTTGGGAGCCTGATGTCTTTGACAGTGCTCCCCCACAGCTTATAGACCAAGCAATGCAAAAAGGATGGGAAGTAACTAGGAAAGAGGGAAAGAACAATTCTACCCAGCCTTTTCCAGGATCTTGAGACTGTGTTTAGTGTTTTCTCTTTCATTATTTTGTGAATGGTGGACTGTATGGGATGTATTTTCTCACCCCTGGTTTTTGAGGCTGTCTCGTTTTAGATCATTTATGTCCTTGGACGTCTTTGTCAGGTTGAGTCAGACGTTGAATTTATTATGGCACATTCTTTGGGTTTCCATGAAAAGTAAAGCCTGAGACCAGGACTTGGGTGCAGGAAGTTTATTTGGGAGATGATCTCAGGAAACAGTGAAGGAGTGAGAGGAATGAGAGCCAGCATAAAGATTGAGGACATTGCCATAGGCAACGTGTAGGGGCTTGCTTCTGCTGAGACTTGATGAGACATGTGCAGAATGCTTCTGAGACTTGTCTGCCTGGGGGTAGGAGGAGAAGGCATCCACCCACTGGGTTTCACATCTCCTTGGCAGAGGACTTAGCTGGGGTGTTTACTCCCCTGTACTTCGGACTGGACCGTGCCTGCACCTGTGCTTGTGCCCAGTAGGCACTTGCAGTGATAGAGAAGGCCCTGAGGGACAGCAGAAAGATGTGCAGATGATGGCGGATGTGGAATGCAGGTAGAGCATTTAGTCTGAGCTTCTATTACTGTCCACTGCAGCCATCCTAAAATCAGAGGGGACGGTGATGCAGGGTACTTAAGGAGTAAGCAGTGATGCTTCCTCTGGTTCATTCATCACTCTTTTCATCCATCTATCCACTTCCAAAGAGATGACCATCCATCTCTTGGACTGAACGCACTTTTTAGCGCTCATTCTGTCCCAACCTATGAGCTAAGCCCTAGGGATGTAATAGGAAAACAAGGCATTATCCTTATCTTTAGGGAACTTACATGTTATTGACAAGCAGGAACACTTAGTCTTGGTAGATTCTTCTATGAGAAGCAAAACTGAAGGTGGTTTGGAAAGGCTGGAGGGTAGCCAGTTAGACTTAATTCTGATGGGCTTTATGGTGCTCAATAAAATTAAGTTGAATTGGTCGGGATTCTAACAGTTTAATCTGTTAAAATGTAATCTTCAGCCAGTCCTACCAAACTACTTGGTACATGTTAGAATTAGCTTTCTGTCACAATAGGAATAAAATGGTAGAAAAATTACTGGTTGATTAAGATCACATTTCCATCCTGTGGCTGTCTTCTCTCAAGTGCCGTATTATTTTGTGGCTCTACACACACACATTTGCTGAGAAAACAACAATGATGTGAGTAAACTGCCTTGAGTATTGCCAATTGTTGAACTTTCAGGCAACAGTGAGGTAAGTAAATGCCAAAAAGAAAATCCTTCAAGAAGGCAAGGATTAATTAAGGGCTGCAAGCTGTTTGCGATTAACAAGGTTCAATAGGTTTCTTGCTGTGTGAGTGGATTTCCTAGGTTTTCCTGGACTGGGGTTTAAACAAGAAGTAATTTGGGCTGCTTATGTCATGTTCCAGAATGCTCAGGTGTGCTCTCCCACAGCGCAGTCTCAAATGGAGGCTGTTTAGCATCACTTGCTGCTGAGAGCAGTTTAAACTTGCATCCGAGGTGTCACTTTCTGCCTACTGTGGGAAATTCTTCCCAAATGGTCCTTGGCTGGCATCTTGCCCCAGCTAAAATCAATGCAGTACAGTCCTTTGAATCTGGGCATGGGGCCAGGATAGCAGGAGCATAATTCTCACGTGGCAGAGAAAGATGGACATGAGGGCACTGCACAACAATATCTCACTTACAAACTCTGAAATGGCAGGATTATACTAAAGAATGGACATTAGACCTGGTGATCATCCCTCTTGTCTTCATATGGAGAGAAGATTCCCTGGCTATAGATGGAGAAATTCACTTACCTTTTTAAAAATACTGAGTTCCCATAGTGTGCTAGTCATTACTGCCAGCTGGTAAGGTAGTGAACAAGACAGAGAAGATCCATGCTTCCATGGAGATTATATTCTTCTGGGGGAAGATGTGAAAGAAACAATAAAAAAAAAAGGCAAGAAAATGACCAGATAGGTTCTGTGGAGAGAAGTAGGGTGGTGTAATAGGGAGTTCCTTTGTGGGGGTTTCTGAAGGTTGGCAGGTGTAGAAAATTGGATCCAATTAGTGGAGTACAGAATAGTTGTGGGTGAAAGTCTAGGTGATAATGGATTGCCTGCATGGTGACAATGATGTGACCATGATGGGAGAACATGAGTAGCTTACTCTGGATAGGGTTCTCAACAGGGTGTGAAGAGCAAAGGGGGCAAGAAACAGTTACCAAGATTGGGAGCACAATCCTCCGAGTGGTACTGAAGTCCTGTGGTATTGCAAGCAGGAGAGGCAGTTCCACTTGCTGGGTGACAGAAATGATGAACTCCCTTTGCACAGTCTGTCATCATCCTCTCCTCTCCTCAAGGGATCTTCTCTCATAGCACCTGCTGCATCTATGGCTTTATCCCTGAGGGAGGATTCATGAGCCAAGACATGCGTGATTTTTCCATTCTATATATATACCTGCTATGAACTGCAGATGGGTAAGCCAATTTTCTGTCTCCTTCCATGGTAGGGCAGGATGCAAAATGTGCATATGGTTATACAAAACAATATTTTATTAACATCTTAAATTTTTCCTTTTTGCGTATTTCTTTTCAAATGACCTCTCCTTTGGCCATTGTTATCATCCTGTGTAAAATTAAAAAAAAAAAAAAACACTTCTATCCTACCCATCCACTCTCTTTTCTTTATTTTTTTACTTTCATTTTTTTGGGATTTGCCTTTTAAATTTTACACTGCCTTTTTGAATTGAATACTTAATTCATTATTTTTCAATTTTCCTTTAATACTTGACTTTAAGGTTGCTTGTGGATTCCTCTCAAATGACATCAGCTGTATTCTACTAGTTCTGAAGTGCTGTGTTTTTTTAGAAATTGCTGTTCAGTTCTAAATAATTTTCAAAATTCCATTATGATTCAGTTTTTTGAGCCACAGATTAACATGTGTTTTAAGATTTTCAAATGTGCAGGATTTGGGAGTTATTTTGTTGCTGATAATTAGTTTTATTGCACCATCAGAGAATGAGGTCTGTATTATGTCAATGTTTTGGTGTTTGCTGAGTTTTCCTGAGTTGTATTGAATTTGGTCAATTTTTATAAATGTTCCATGCATGTTTATAAAGAACATATATTCTCTAACAGTGCTGGATTTTATACATACATTTTAGATTACTCTTGTTAATTGTGATATTCAAATCTTCTATATTCTCAGTAATGTTTATTCACTTGATTTCTATGTTCCTGAGGGAGGTGTATGAAATTCTTTCATTGTAGTTTTGTATTTTTTCATTTGCAGATGTTTTCCTCATATTTTTGTTTATGTATTTTCAAGCCATGTTGTTAGGTGCTTAGAGGTTCAGCATTATTATATTTCCAGCAAATGTCATCTATCATTATGAAATACTTTTCCTTTTCCCTATAACACTTTTTGAAGAAAAACCTTAAAATTCTTTTTCTGATATTAAAAATGCAACCTCACTTTTTGAAGTTTATTCTTAGAAAATCTTTCTACATAACTTTAGTTTCTATTTTGGGGAAACTTAAGGTTGAGTGTTTCTCTTATTATCATATATAACTTGATTTTAAATAAGCTTATATAATAGTTTCTCTTTCATTGACAGTTTTATCGTGATTACTTTGCTTAAATTGTTCTACCATCATAAATTCTGCTTTTTAGTTATCTCACCTTCTTCTTGAATTGCATTTTCTTCTTTTATACTTCTATCAGATTAATAAAGTTCTCTTTACTCCTGTCTTCTGCATTTGCAAAAATGCACTCTATTTGTAATCTTTAAGAGTTTGTCCCCACCTTTTAAACATGCATTTTTAACAAAATGTAGGTCTAACCAAACTCTCTGGCAAACTCTTTGCCTTTATACAATAAAGGAGCTATTAAATGTCCTAATGTTAATCACTCCCTCCTCCTATATTCAATGCTCATGTTGCTTTGTTATTTTAGTTCTATTTTTGTATGAGTTTGGCTTTTCTATGAAACAAAAATCAAGGTAGGATTAGATGTAAGAAATTAAGTGAAAGAAATGAAAGATAAAGTGAAAGATAAAGAAAGAAGAGAACCAGAATAGACCAGGCAAGTCTTCAGACCATCATGCACAGCTGAGAACCATGAAAGGAGAGAAGGAAAGGAGGATTCAGTAGGAAGAACTTTGGACTTCAGAACTTTAGACCTCTGGGGAGGTTTTGATGGAGAATTCCTGACAAAAAGTTGCCCACTGGAAGAATTACATGTTGAGCAAGAATGTCTGGCTCTTGTACCCTGGAGACTAGACCTCAGAATGAACAAAGTGGTACAACCAGAGGTTCAGTACCTGGGGCTATTGATCAACTTTGCTCTTTTCAACAGAATATCTTGAAGGGCATTCTGAGTGGCACAACTTCATGGGAGCATTGAACAAAAGTTGCCAGATCCATTTCTTACTTTGCTAATTCTCTCTTCTGTCTTCTGTTCAGTTTGACCTGCTGGTTAACCTAGTCATTGAATTTTTACTGTCAATGGTTAACATTTTCATTTTTAGGTGTTCTATTTGTGTGTGTTTGATTTTTCGAATCTGTCAAGTTTCCTTTTTCTCGGTATCTTACTATTTCCTTATAGTTTTTATACCTTTTTAAAAAAAATCTCTTGCTTTATTTTAATTATGCTTATTTTATAATCTATTCTGTCTGCCTCACACTCATCCTGGATAGTTCCCTAATATGTGTCATAACTTGTGAGCTCATCTTTTCTTGGCATTGATCTTCCCTGAGGGAATCTAGGGCAGACTGATTTGCTACTGCATGATTCTTCAGGGATATTTTGGCTCATGACATACTTACCTGAATTATCATTTTGACAATTCTTATACTACCCAAGTGGAACTCCAAAGGCATATGTGGTACAATGTTGGGCATTTGGCTTCTTAGGGGATTATTTCTTTCTCTTATATCAGAACAGGCTTTTTTGTAGTTTTCATTGGTAGATGAGTTTAGTTTCTCCAGTTCCTCTTCTACTGAGGATTCAGCTTTTTTTAGGTTCCCAGGTTTATGCAAGGTCTCAACTCCAAATTCTGCTTCACATGGGCCTAAGTTCTTTTTTCTGGCCCCTGTGTGTGCATTAAAATCAAAGCCCCTAGCCACGAGTCCTCATTCCTAATCTGACTACTTCTCATGCTTCATCCCATGTCAGCTTACATTCTTACTATCTTGGTTTTTTTTTTTTAAGATATTTATTTATTTGACAGACAGAGATCACAAGTAGGCAGAGAGGCAGGCTCCCTGCTGAGCAGAGAGCCTGATGCAGGGCTAGATCCCAGGACCCTGAGATCATGACCTGAGCTGAAGGCAGAGGCTTTAACACATGGAGCCACCCAGGTGCCCCTATCTTGGTTTTCAGTTTCAACCTCATTTCTTGCATTTTGGGATATGCATTACTTTCATATAAACTTAACCATAATTTCAAAAATAGTTATATTTTTATCTATAAATGTATATAAATTTACATATATACAAATATTTATATTTTTTATTATGACTTTTCTGAGTCTTTTTAGATGACATTTTTTATGCTATTTTATTTCTTTGGGTTGCTATCCTATACATTCTTTAACCTGCCTTAATTTTCTTATTGGTACTTACTCTTCTGTCTCAAGTATTGTGAATTCTCCAGAAGCAGATGCTGAGGTAGAGTTTGGGGTCAACATTGTTTATTAAAAATTAAACAATGAAAGGAAAGCAGGATTGGGCGCAGGAAAAATTTGACCTGCAATGTGGGCCTGATAAACACTTGGCCAGCCATGTTGGAAGCTCTGGGGTGAATACTGCTTGTGAGAGTGGCTCATATTGAGCCAAAATGTCTGAACTTCTCTGCTCCCTTTCCCCGCTTAGTTACCAGATGCAGACTTTCTTGGAAAGGGTGTGGTTTTGTGAAAGGTGCCTCTCTGAGTCTCAAATGGGTCCTGAAAGAGATGACAGCTGGGGCTGCCCACTGATTCCCTTCCCCGTGGCTGGACAGTACTTTTTTGAGGATGAATGGGACAGCACAGCTCTGTGTCTACCACACACTTCCCGAATTTATACTATTTAGTCATTTCTCTATTGATTTTTGTTTTCTTCACTAAAGAATGTAAGCTCTGTGTACAAAGCTGAGCTTGGCCTGGCACAAAGGAAAAGCTGGTGTTTGTGAGCTGAGGGAAATTAGTTGTGATTAGTGAATTAGGCCTAGATGTTGATGTGTCTTGAAGAGTAGGAAGAGAGTTTGCATTTATTAGCTAGTGCAGTAACCTTTTGTTGCTGTCATAAATGATCACACACTTGGTGGCTTAAAACAGCACAAACTTAATATCTTGTGGTTCTCTAGGTTAGAAGTCTGGTTCCTCTGCCCTTGGTCTCACAAGACTGAAATCAAATTGTTAGCTTGGTGGGAGGTTTGGGGGAGAATCTGTTCCCAAACTTATTCAGGTTGTTGGCAGAACTAATTTTCTTGTGGACATAGGTCTGAGGTCTTTTCCCTTGCTTGCTGTCAGCTGATGGCCTCTCGGAGCTCCTTCAGGCCCACCTGCATTCCTTGTCATCTTGCTCTTCTTTCTGAGCCAGGAATGGTGCGTTGAGTCCTTCTCATGTTTTGAATATCTCTGACTTTCTCTTCTACATTTCTTCTGTTTCCAGCCTAAGAAAGTCCTCTGTTTTTAAGAGCTCATATGGTTGGATTGAGTCTACCAGGACAATCCAAGATAATCTCCCTGTTTTCAGATCTGTAGACGTAATTACATATGCAAGGTGTTTTCATCACATAATATATGACATGTCACAGATATCTAGTGTGGACCACCTTGGGAGACATTATGCTGCCCACCACTGCTGGGGAGAAGAGGTTTCAGAAATTCCTGAAGTAATGAAAGTGCCATTTTTGGAAGAGTTCTTAACAGTCAGGTAGAGAATAGATAGGACTAGGGAGACAGTGAGAGAGTGCTACTCTAATAGAATATGAAAGCATGAGAGCATGGACGAGGGCAATGACAGTAAAAATAACAAAGACATGGACTTCAATTAAAGTGTTTAGGAATACCTGACCAGATTTGCTGGCAGATATAGGGAGTGGAAGAGGGTAGTAGGTTGCATGAGATAGTGTGTTTGAAAGGAGATGAGTTTTGTTGAGGAGATTGGGTTTGGTATTACCATACTGCTATGGGGCTGCATCATCCAGACCATCAGAGACTTAGCACAACTTACTCTATGACACAGTGGCAAGATTATATGGAGCAGGACCTATATACATACATCTCTTTTCATTTTGACTCTAAAAGCAGTCATTCTAGAAACACTGCAAATGGGCAGTAAGATCTCAATTAACTATCCAGATAAGGAGTAATGTATGCAAATCATCCAGAATAAATTTCTAAGTCCTAAGTGACATACCTTTGACCTGAGAACACATTCTGTAATTCGAGACAACATACATATCTTCTACAGTGTGTTTTTCTTAGGCTGGTGTTAAAATTAAGTTTGTGTTCTCTCAATGAATCAATTGGTGACTGAGGAATTTCCTTTGGAAGCATGTTGAAGGGAAATCAGTTTAAATACTAATTTTTCAGGAAAATAACATACATAGAGATAATAGAGATAATTAAGGAATCGCTTTATTTTTATTCTTCTTGTACAGATGGTAGAAAGATGAGTTATTCAAAGTCTTAAGGGGGATCTATACAGGTATTACCTTAGTTGTCATCTGCTTTTCACCAATGAATTCCTGGTAGAACTGGAAAAAAATACATTGAATAAGTGGTATCCCAAAACAGAAAGGTCACGTTTCTTTGTTTTCAGCACTGAATTCTCCAGAGTAGCTGTAGTGAGTTGGTTTTTGGCAGCTTGCATGACCAGCAATTCTTTTAACACCTGCAAGCCTTAACCTTCAGGTCACTCAAGTTCATGCTGAAGAAAAGCTAGAGAGAAGTATTTTGAATTAAAGAATGGATAGCAAAAGGGCAGAAAACATTTGGAGGGGAGAGAATGGATCAACCAAGGTGTTTAACTATATAGAAATGGCATACTTTTCAATATTTGGTGGATTTGCTCTGTTTCGTTCACTGTGCTTCTTTTTCTCATCAGCAAATGTCAGTTTTTATCCTATCAATAGAAAGGCAGCATTATCCCCATTAGGCTGTACAGGACAGGTTTTATGGTTCCTGAAATGATACCACCAAGCGACTTTGCCTGAAATTTTGGGCAGAAATAGTTCGTTTTGTGATCAAGATGCAAGGTTTTGGGAAAGTGGGAGGAAAGAGAGGAGGGTCAGTGCTAGTGTTCCAGATGAGGTATCATAGAAACAGCAGCAGAGGGAGGTAGTCTTGAATGACAAAGTCTGGGCATGATTCAGGGACCTGAACCTGGGGTCTAGGCAAATACTGAGAGATCCACCATCTTTCTGATACACCTATGCATTGTGTTGTAGTCATTGTGCCTATGTGTGCCTTTCCCGGAGCTTTCATTAAATTCTAAAGGTTAAGGACCAGTGGGGCCCAGAAAGGAGATTAAAGAAGCAAAATAAATCTAAAACTAGGTAAATATTATCTGAAACAGTTCCTAACGCAATCACTAGTTGGATAAGGGCATGGGATGAAAAAGAAGAAATTTTTAAAAACATCTTCCCTTTTCCTAGAACATCAAAATAGACAGTGGGTCTTCAGGACAGTGGGGAGAAGGAATGTTTTGTATTGAATATCATTGGAGCAAAAAGGCTTTAGAAGGATATGAGCCTTATTTACATATTTTCTGGAAATGTGTCAGAAAGAATGAGAGCATCTCTGTGCCAAACTTCAACCAAAATAGATCATCTGAGTGAAGGAAATATTATTAAGGGAGCTGGCTTGCCTATTGACATTTATTTAACTCTTTTAGAAGAAAGTACACATTGGCAAGAGTTTTTGGGAAAAAAATGTATCTGATTTCCAACTATAAGAAAAGGCAACTGATTTAAAGCCAAGGAGTATTCTTGGACTGAACTTTTGTAGTGCCTTAATTTAGCCAGCTGGTGAAATGCTTTTTTTTTTTTTTTAAGTATAAAATTATTTAAACTTTCCAAAAGAAAGATTTTCATTTTGGTTTTTAAATCTGGACGTTATTGTAAAGTTGTCCTAGTAAGAATTTGCCAAAGTAACCTCCATTTTTCAGTGATAGGAATATATAAAAGAGGGGTTTTCATTTGGATAAAGGAGGTAAGCTTGTCCCTATATACTTAGCAAATGGTTCAGTCTTAGCAAGTAGTGAGGGGACTTTTGACAAAGATATGAATGACAGTGCCCTAGATCTATATAAATCATCAGGGATCTAGCTCAAAAATTTAATGTTGAGTTTAAAAGCAAGTGGCAGAAGGATATGTATGGTGTGTTATTTCTGGATAAGTATGAAAAATTTGAAAAAATTATGTATATTGTGCTACTGGTTGCCTGGTGTGGGGGAGTTGCCTGTAGGGCAGAGAATAAAGAGAAATGAGAAATGAGGTTGGTAGTTGTCAAAGAGAACTTTAGTCCTTCCTTTCCCTCCATCCTCTCCCTCCCCCCCCTCCTTTCCTTCCTTCTTTCCTTAAAAGAATGCAAGCACAAATTGCCTGCACTGTTTTATTTTAAATTATCCTCACAGGGGATTCCAAATATTGGAATAGTTAATTCGGTATTAAAAGTTATTAATTCTGGGAGTTGATGGTAGGAATAGATGTGTTGTTTTTTCTGTGTTTTAGGGACAAAGGATCATTTACTGAAGATCCATACCTATGTATTATATCATTGTTACGTGTTTTTAAAACGCCAGTGTTAACACCAATCTCCTGTTTCCCTACTGGGTATCCCTTAGAAACAAACGGGCGAAGAAAAGAGTGAGAAAAAAGAATCGAATTCATATTCCATATTCCATGATCAAGGTAAAAATAAGGAGGTGAAAACACTTGGACAGAGGTTTAAAAGTGAGAAAATAAATCACATAAGGGACAAACAGTATAGAAGAAAAAGGGAAGAGAATATAAGCAAAGAGAGTAACCAGGGACGGTTGATTGAAAACATATTATGAAGCAAGCCAATTACGTTAAAAGTCAGTCAAGCCAGTTGGTCAATATCTTGTAAGCAAAATCATGTGAAACTTGTGAATTTTAAAATTTTAACTAAGCGTCATAAGATCCATTAGGCTAAAATGTGGAGAAAGTGAGTCTGTCACATGTCACATTCAGGTCAACCTGAAGCAGGTGTGTCATAATTTGATTAAAATGTTCCTCTGTGTCTCTGTGTTTTCTGTGAAATGAGGTGCTAGAGAGGACACCCGTTCTAAGAGAGTGTGGGAACATGACCCATCCACAGAAGATTGACCTGTGAGCACAGACTTCAGCATTGCAAGGACAGACACTCCTTTCTGACTGAAGGCAGTTTTTGTCTGGAAACTTTCCCTCTAGCAAGACAGAGACCAAAGGAAAAATAATAATAGGACACTGTGGTCATGAAGACATGGCCTCTGCAACTGATGACTGCTGGTCTACAGCTTCCCACTGTGCCAGGCGTTCTAAGTGAAGGTCGTGTAAGGGGAACCACATCCAGGATGGCAGGGAATGCATACGTGTTGGATCACGTTTGAGTCTTTGGATTCTTATCTCCATGCTCTTCCTCTCTCTGCCAGGACTGTTGCCATCTAATCGCAGTGCTTCAGATGAAAATGGACAGGTTCCTCTTTGTAAATTGTCTTGGAGGCCTCTCCTTATCTGCTTTCTTTTTCCTCTAACTGGCCATTTACTTCCAAAAATTTGTGCTGGTTACAGGATGGGGGAGTTGGGGATGAGAAAAGACATACTCCAAAGAAAGGGGAGGAACTAACAGGGTCTGGCAAGAAGATTATCTTTGGTCCTTCAGTGCTTCCTGCTGAACACATCAGTCTCAACTGGATTTTGCACTGGTGACCTTGAGTCCCTCCTTTGCTGTAAAAACTGAACAGATATTCTGCTGAATAGAGCAGAAATAGAGCTCCTCATGGTGAGTAGTACCAAGTTGAATAAATCATGCCTTCAGAACCTGACCTGATTTTTTTTTCTGTAGAATTTTGTGATCCCCTAATGGAAAGGTTTTAGAATATAAGGGCATATATGATTTCCTGAAAACAATTAGAGGCTCTATAACACAGCACATCTAATAAAAAAATAAGAATTCTATGGCAAAAACAAATATGAGGTTTTATTGATAAGCTGATGGTTGCACAGGAACACTAGGCCATATTGACTTTAATAAAACATTAAGTGGTTTAATTAAATCATTAATTCCACCCCCAGTTCCATTTGTCAAAAGACAGTCAATGTAAAAATAAAATGGTTTCTTTTTTTAGCTGCCTCTCTTTCCTCTATAATTTATTAAGATGAGTCTATAGATTGACTTATTGCTATTCTGCCATAAAGCACTTGCTGTCATTTCAAGAATATAGCACTTTAGGCAGGATACAAGGAGGTATTGATCTTAAGGTGACATCTTTCTTCACTTTTCATAAAAGGATTTTTTTAGACAAATCTATAAAATGTGTAAGAATGCAGATGTTTAAGTCACAACATTATTACAATACTACTAAAATGATTATTAGCTTGTTCCTTTGATTTATGAGGAAAACTTAGGAAAGGTAAGTGGGCAATTTTAAATCATATAATGGTAGTCATTACTTATTTTCTTTTAACATCATTTTATTTATGAAAGTAGAACAGAGATAGTTTTAAAAATCAGTAATATCAGAAGGCTTAGAAGTAATCTTCTGTTTCCCCATCCCTACCCTGCAGTCCTACTTCCCAGAGAGAGGCAAGCCGTTTCTTCAAGTATTTATCTCTATATTTAAAAATAATATGCTGTCTTAGCCTAGATTTTCTAAAAACAGATGAACTCAGGAATTAATATTTTGATGCTTCATTTGGGGGGTATGAGCCCAGAGAGGTGAAGGTAAGGCAAAAGAGAAGGGAGGAAAAGAGAACTACAAAGCACTGCCATGTGATGTGTTACATGGCGAATGCTCAGTGTGCATGTCAGGTCCGGATGTGACTTCTGCACACGGGCTGGGGGGCGTCACCCCACCCTGAATACTGTGCGGATGGGGAAAGGAAGGGAAATTTACCTGCATGGTTTCCTCTTGTCTCCTTTTTCTCTTCCGTCACAGTTCACTCCATGGGGAGCTGCCTCTTCTGTCCTTCATTGTCATGCTATCTGACCTTCTGGTGGTCCCTCCAGAAGCCTTATTCCCTATTTGGTGGTATTGCATTCCACTGAAGCTCAGGAGTGGAGGGTGACTTGGTGTGGGTAGGTGCTCAACATGTGGGGTTTGTGGGTCATCCAGGTGCTGGATTTTACCTTAAGTCTGGCCAGCTGGGGGGCCTGGCAGAGTGGTAGTGGTGGGAGTGAGGGGCTTAGCTCAGGAGGCAGACAGCCTCCTTAGAAAGGGTCAATGCGAGTGGCTGTATAATACATATACTGTATTTATTCCTCAATTTACTGACTTTGGACATTAAATATTGACTTCTTGATATGAGCTGATGAGCATTTAACTCTCTTAAAACTCTTCTCTTTTCATTCCTACTCCAGTGTAGTTATATAATGTTTTTTTGTATCAAGCAATAGTGTTTACATCGTCATGACCAGGTAAATTATGTTACCACTCAGCCAAGTAGTGACTATAATTAAATTTTCTTTCTCACACAACTTTTATTTCTCCCTGTTATCACAGGTTTTTATTTACATTGTTTTCTAAGAACTTGTTTGAATATTTTTCATTGCTGACAGTGATCTGTTTGTCCAAATCCTCCCTCATAGGCTGTCAATTCCATTTTTCCCCCCTCCCTTTATGACCTCTTTCCCAGAGCCCTAAATCCTCTTGCTTTCATCTGAACTGATTGCTTTCCAGGCCTGATAGTGTGGAATCCTTGTTTTCTGGATCTCATGTTTTCCCTTTTCTTGGATACTCCTTTGTTTTGCTTGAACACATCTCACAGTGGCTTCCTAAAATAAATATGGTAGACATGTCTAGTGCCTCTCCATAATCTGCTTTCCTTCCTTCCTGGGCAGATGAGAGGGTGACACTTCACTGCCTCTTGGCAGCTCTGTAGGTCATTAACTAGTTCTGGTCAGTGGGTTGTGAGTAGAAGTAACATGTTCCAGTTTGGGCAGAAGCATTATCTTTCCCCATGAAGAAAGATGCCATGTCATCTTCCATGTCATGCCATGGAAGATATTTGACCTGGAAAATACAAAGGAATAGGAATTAAAATAGAATCAAACTTGTCTGGAATCTAGAATTCTATATCAAGCCAGGTTATTAGTTAAAGGTGAGGGGGAAATAAAAATCTCTTCGGATTGAAATGTCTCAGAAATGTATTTCCCATGAGCCCTTTTGTATCAGTCAGGAGAGACCAGAATTCCAGCAATGCTAAAAATCTCAATTGCTTAATAAAGCAAAGTTTCCTCTCTTGGCAAACTTGGAATTTATGTGAGTATAAGAGATTTTCCAGGTCAAACATCTTCCATGGCCATTTATCAACCCAGCCTTAATTTGGGTGTTATGACCTTCTCTGTGTAAGCAGGATATCTTTCTTCATGGGGAAAGATAATGCTTCTGCCCAAACTGGAACATGTTAATTCGACTCTGCATCTAGTTGATACCATTCATTCCTTGAGCATTTTTACGCTTTCTGGCACAAAAAGGTATTCTAGATTCATATTGGATCTTCCCTAGTCGGCCTGGAATGAGCCATTTCTCCAAGAAGCCTTGGGTTTCTTGTGATGGAAAGTCAGCTCTCAGCTACTTCGGAGAGTACCTTGGCTCAGAAGCTACCTTGCCCAAGCTGACTACCCTGGGCAGCCCCACTGCGCCAGGTGTGAGAGTCTATGTTAGAGTATACCTCCTGGAAAACCCAAATGGCAGCTGAAGCCAAGTTTAGTCACTAGTTGTATTAATTGATATTGGGGTATTATTGTTCCCAGGCTCTCGCAGTGGGCAGAGGTATTGTGTGTGTGTGTGTGTGTGTGTGTGTGTGTACACAAATGCATTTACAAGTATATTATTTTATGTGCCTGTGGTCAACTTAAATATAGCCCTCCAAATGTTATCCACACTGGCTAATTGGATAGTTGGCTATCCACACTGGAACAACCAGTGGCATTCAAGGGGGTCCACAGGTTAGTTGGTAGTAATATATCAATGCTAACTTTTTTATTTTGGTAATTATACTGTGGTGTATAATAGAATATCCTTGTGGAATGCACATCAATTTCTTGGGAGTGTGATGGTGCATCACGTCACTGACTTATTCTCAAATGATTCAGAGATAAATTTCTTTGTACAATATTTGAAGCTTTTTTGTAAATTTGAGATTGTTTAAAAAAAATTCAAGTGACTCCCTCAGCCTTTGCCAAACAGCTCATAGCATTACTTCTAGATTGGTTGTTGATCCTCTTGGGCAAAAGGGGATGTGGAAGAAGGCTGATGGAAAGTGCAAAGTGAAGGAATAAAAATTTATGGGGAACGTCATGCCACTGACTCGCCGCTCCCCGCCTCCGCACCCTGAGAACTGTCTCCTAAGGTTTGATCGTTTTTCCACTGAAACTCCATTCGTTTCTCCTTTCAGCTCCTTACCAACCCTCACCATTGCAACTATAGGCCACTGATTTGTTTTCTGATATTTTATCCGCACACCCAGCTCAGTGTCCGGCATGTGGGAAGCTCCATAGCCATTTAAAAGATTAATTAATAATCATCTCTAGAAATGAAGCCACCAATGGAGTCTTGAAAAAATCAGTTAGTTCAGGCTTCATTTAACATTCTCCATTAGTTAAAGAACTAAGCAGCCAAAAATTTGTTGTTTATTTTGCCCTCTATGTTATTATTCTGAATGAGATATTTCTATGTATGGCTTCCCCAGCTGCATACATTTTCCTGAGCAGTCCCAGTGATTAGCTTCCTGGAATATAATGCTATGTGCCAGGTTCCTCTAGTTTAGCTCTCTTAGGTTTACCTGTTTGAGAGAGGTGTCATGTCTTAAGAATTGATGGAAGAAGATGCTTTTCTAACTTTTCATTAACATGTGACTCTAGATTAAGGGTTTTTTCTTGGTTCTTTGTGAGTAGAAAACTTCATTAGTTTTACCTCTGGCCCAAATCTGACTTGCTATGTGAACTTCCTCCATGATCAATCCTGAATTCATATCCCAATAACTAATATTAAAATTCTAATAATAGCTAAAAATTATTAATTTCTTCTTAGGTGCCAATCACTGTGCTAGTCCTTTTTGGGCATTGGTTCATTACTCCTCACAACAAGCTCCAAAGATAGGTACCATTTTTATCTACATTTTATAGTTGAAGAGACAGATATTAGACTGAGCCTCTAGGAACAACCCCCAAATCCTCATGTCAAAATTTACCACTTATCACATTTCCCAGCCGTGCTGTCTGAAATTGTAATAGCTCCTGTCACTCATGTCCTATGCAAGTACAACATGCTTGTCATGAGGCCAGTAGAATCTATCCTACCCCAAATTCAGAGTGCTTTCTTGTTCTTGCTTCTTGTTGTCATTATAGAAAGCTCTCAGTGCAAGGTCAGTTGTTTTTGGATTTTGGGGAAAATTAATATTTGGATATCTTTTCATATGAAGTAATAAAGCCATTCCCATAGCAGCATTCCAAGTCATTATGCTTTGGGGACAGATCTCCTTTAAGAGGAATATCAGGAACTCACCATCTTATGATGGAGTTTCCAGTTCACCAGGGTTCAAACTATGGTTCTGTGTCCATGAACTGACTTCAGTTCCTTAGGAGGGAATAAAAAGGAACCTGATGCATTTCTCTGAAGGTCACTGTCTTTTCTCTTCTCTCTACTTTTTCTACATTATTTACCAGAGTTTCTCACTATGCCATCAGGTTTACTCTCTGCTTCTCAGACCACTTCTTCTATGTTATACAGAAAGTTCGTGTCTCCAATTCCATTATGCTCAGATAACCTCCAGACAACTAGATTTTACAGCTTCGAATAGATTTCAGTTTATCTTGAAAATGAAAATTAAAAAAAAAACATTCTTTCCACTTTTTTTTTTTTAAGGGAATAAAAACATCAGATGAATTAGTTGCTGGAGCCTCTCTCCCCCTGTTTGAACACATTCACCTGTAAATGGCCAGGGAGTTCTTTCATATAGTAGGGTTTATGTTGACGATGATTTGGAGCCTCCTTATCCTTTACTGTCAGGGTAGGTATTCACTCCTCTTTTTCTGTATAGCTTTTCTTTATGATCTCACTTACCTTTTTTGTGTCTCTGCTTCAGTACAAAGCAAGTATTTTACTCTGTGGCGAAAGAGTACACTGAATGTCTGTTGCCTATGACACAACTGATCTACGATTTTAGGATTCGTGCTTTAAGTTATTTTTTATTTAGGAAAAACAAAAAAAATGGTCTTTTGAGAAAACTGACAGTTTTAGGGGTGCAACTTGAGGCCTTGGAAAAGAATAAAGTTAACTCATGAAGGTGTTTAACCTATTAAAAGACCCATTAAGTGACTCCTGGGTGGCTCAGTGGGTAAAAGCCTCTGCCATCAGTTCCGGTGGTGATCAGGGTCCTGGGATGGAGCCCTGCATTGGGCTTTCTGCTCAGCAGGGAGCCTGCTTCCCTTCCTCTTTCTCTGCCTGCCTCTCTGCCTGCTTGTAACCTCTCTGTCAAATAAATAAATAAATAAATAAAATCTTAAAAAAAAAAAAAGACCCGTTAACATTGGCAGTAACCAACTGAGTCAAATAGTTGTAGAGTAAGGAAAAAATTCCTTAGCAACAACATTGTGTTATCCTGAAATGATTCTATGAGTGTATCGATCCATGGTAGAAGTGCCAGGAGTGGTAGAGAATCAGCACCCAGTTATCTCATCGAGTGTTCAGCCTGACAAGAGGCATAGGGCCTAGGTAGAGGCAAGAACATGTCATGCAAAATGTAGCACACTTCATTTTTAAACTCTGGTAATTCATTGAAAATAATGATGTGAAATTTACATCTTCACAGCTTGAGTAATGGTGCTTTAATAGCTAGTTGGTTTGTTTAGGATGCCATACCACCTAGCAAAAATATTTGAGACTTCAGTGTTAGAACAATGGTTACTTTTAATTAAGAATTTATTATAACTCATTTAATCATGGCCCCTTCCCGGTTCATCTGAGTTATGGTCTGAAGGCCAAGCCCCCCAGGTATCCACTATTACCTCATCTCCATTCTGGGTTCAGTATATTTGCCAATCTGACTCCATCTCCTCGCTCCCTTGTGCCCCCAAAGCTCCTGCTCATGGTCATCAAACTTGTATCTATAAACTCTTTTCTGCTTATTAACTTGTTTTTCTTGTTCCGGCAGAAATCCAGCTATTCCCAAAGGGGCTTCGTCTCATCCTCTGGGTCTCAGTTTAATAGAGATACCTCTCTTGCCCATTTTATCTAACCAGCATAATTTTTATTCTCTATCTGTACAAGCTGGTTATTTTCCTCCTTGCACTCATTATCTTTCGTGCTTATTAAATTCATTGATTTATTTTGTTGCTTGTTTACAGCTTGACTCCTCTACTAGAAGGTTAGCTCCTTGATGGTGACAGAGATCTTGTATACCAGGCAACTCTTGTCCAGAGCCTGATATACATTGAGAACAAGTGAGTGAATGAATGATTATAGAGCTAAATTTTTGATTATTTTTTAAATATTTATTTATTTATTATTTGAGAGAGAGAGAGGGAGAAATACAGTGGGAAGGGGCTGAAGGAGAGAATCTGAAGCCGACTTCCCACTGATTGTGGAGCCCAGTGGTGGGCCTGGATATCACGACCTTGAGATCATGACCTGAGTCGAAATGAAAAGTTGGACGCTTAACTGACTGAGCCACCCAGACACTCCTGAGTAAATTTTAAAAACTAATTTTATCTTTTCACTAAATATGTAGATATATGGTCATCACTTTTTCCTGATAAGTAGGGTATTTATCAGTTGGGTGATAGCCTAGTGCTGCTTTTACCAATACTCAGAAGAAAAATTAAATAAATCCCATATAGGTTCATCAGGTGGCCACGTTTATTTTACTTGGTTTTTGAAACATTAAACTTTGTAGCAGGTCATGTCATCAAGGACAATCTTATTTGCTATGGCGTATTGGCCTTTTCTCCGTAAAAAAAGTTGGCAATTTTTAAACTATGTCTTTTTTTTTTTTCCCCCACGTTTCTAGGAGTGCACTGACTAGCACCTGTAACTTGTTTAGCTGAACTGATGAATACACAGTTCTAAGCTGCATTTCAAACTAGGTATAAACAGATCCTAGAGTTAAAACACCATAGTTATGAACTGAAAAGTGGATGCTATACATAGGTGGTAAGAGGCTACTTTAAAAATATTTTTCCTTTCAGGATTGCTGTAGAGAGGGTACCTCCATTATTCTTACTGTGTTTCAAGGGACATTTTGTTCAATTAAAACCCTGTCATGGAATTTTTTAAAATATTTTATTTATTTGATAGAGAGAGACACAGTGAGAGAGGGAACACAAGCAGGGGGAGGGGGAGAGGGAGAAGCAGGCCTTCCGCTGAGCAGGGAGCCCGATGTGGGACTCGATCCCATGACCCTGGGATCATGACCTGAGCTGAAGGCAGACATTTAATGACTAGAGCCACCCAGGCATCCCCCTGTCATGGAATTTAAAATGTCTATCTTACTTCAAGGTTTAGGAATTCCTAGGTAAGAGTTTTAATTTAAAGAAGACGATAAATACATGCACATGTGCACACACACAGATTCCTTTAAAAGATCAGGAGGATGTTCTCATGAAATAAGGGAGAAAATGGAAAACAGCATATCATCATCAGTATATTTTTGTGGAAGTCTGTAATTAACTAATTCACAGTAAATATAATAATGCTGAAAGAACTAGGGCTATATATAACTCCATCAGTCCAATTAGTATCAGATTTCACATGTAATTAACACTCCAGAGGAAGGTGAGAAAAGCTGGAATGAAAAATCCATATGAGAGTAGAGCGAAACTATTGGATCACATTACCTTATGTTACTGCAAAGAATAGATAACAGATTCCCCAAAACAAAATTCTTATTTATTTTGCAGCATAGAAAAATACAGCAAGGATCATTTAAAAATAAAGTCATAATTACAGAGACTACAATTGAACAGATTCACTGAGCAAAACATTTATATCTACAAGTTGAGAAACTGGTGAAGCGTAAAGGACAAATATGTATAATCAGTGGGAAAGTTGTCTGAGAGGGGGATTTAGCAAAATGAAGAATTTGGTGTGGTTCAGTGGCATTCACCCAAGAGAGTTCCTGTTTCAAACTCACGTTCACAAATTAACACTTCGTTGCTTTGCTGCTAATCAACACAGTAGTGGAGCTCTGAAATCAAGCTTGAATCCTATATTATTTGAACAATGTCTACCAAAAGGGGTCTCTTGTTGTATGTTTATAATTTTAATTATAGATTACTATGCACTTCTCATGATCTTAAACTATATTGTAATTTCTTGTATAACATAGTAATCTGTTTAAAGTATGGGGTGATTAATTATACGATTACGAATTTAGAAAAGATCAATCATTTCTCAAGCACTGTTATTTAAGTATACTGGTTTTGAAATTCAGTTCAGGGCTGAGTGTGCATTATGCAAAAATAAAGGTGAGGAAACTAAATATTTGAAAAGCCCAGTGACTTAGTGGATAACACAGCTAGCGTGTGTGGTTGGTGACAGAGCTGGGATAATGCCAGAGGCTACCAGTTAACAGTGGTGATCAGTGGCTGCTTTTGCTATGAAAAACAAAATCCTGTCTCTGACACAGGACTCTGCTGTCTCCTGCCAGTATCCATGGAACTATGGAAGGCTTCCTCACTAAATTGCATATTCATTCCAATAGGAATTCTTTGGCCTCTAGGGCTTCTCTACACCATTAAATCTATTTAAGTAGGATACAATCTCAACCAGTGACTTCCCAAAGATCCCATTTTCCTGACAAACTTCCCAAAGATTCCACTTCCTGAAAGTTCCCTTTTCCTTCCTCCTCCTATTTCTCTCCAAATAAACCCAGAGTTAGGGCTTCAGAGCTCCCCGAATTTATTTTCTTACAATGTAAACCCACCTTCTTGGTCATGAGTAATTGGTCTCTTTGAATTTATTTTCTTTTTTTTTTTTTAAACAATTTTATTTATTTGACAGACAGAGATCACAAGTAGGCAGAGAGGCAGACAGAGAGAGGAGGAAGCAGGCTCCCTGCTGAACAGAGAGCCCGATGCAGGGCTTGATCCCAGGACCCTGGGATTATGACCTGAGCCGAAGGCAGAGGCTTTAACCCACTGAGCCACTCAGGCACCCCATGAATTTCTTTGAGTCAGTATGGAAAGAGAGAAATTATTTTCCCATGGACCTAAGAACATACATACTGGAAGTTGTGAGCTACAGTCCTTTTCCTCCATGTGGATGACAAAGCAGAGAATACCATTGTGTACATTATTCATATGATGACATATATCTTACTTTGCCCGAGACATTCCCTGCTTATATCCATTGTCTCAGTATGATTATGGATAGTGTATTTTCTCAAAATGTCCTGATTTGGAAGCTAAATTATATGGTTACCCTGATCACCCAAGATTCTGATGGCAAATGTTAGAAGCTGGACTTTGACAGCAGCTGCCTAGATATCATTATGGGTTCCTCCATCCAAAGTGAGAGACATAACGTTCAAGCACTTGGAAAGAGTGGAGGGACAGCATTTACTGCTTTGTGGGAGCAAGTGCCTCTGAACTGGGAAGTCTCCTATATCTTTTCTGTGGAAAGGGGGAGCTCCTTTTTGAGTTCAGTTTTCTGTAAGTGTTGCTGTGTAGGCCCTGTGTTATTGGTGGTATGCAGATTAGCTCGGCCTGATGTGTTGACCCTTGATATGATGGTTACAAAGGCTATTCTACCTTTATGCTCTGGCTGCTGACTTTATGAGTAAGCAGGCAAGCAATCTTCATGTGTGGATGCCACTAACAGGCTGTGACTGTCATTGGGATTTTGACCAAAGTTTGTGCACTCATTCTCTCTGTCCATTAAAGTCAAGCTGCAAGGAGAAAGAAGAATGAAGAGGGTACACAACAAGCAGGAGAACACAGAGAGATGAGGACTTGGGTTTTCTCCTTTGTTTCTATCCCCGGAGGCTACCTCGGAGTTGCATTCTTTTGTTTTTATTTTTTT